>VUQS01045850.1:0-13058 GCA_015108495.1 Heterochromis multidens
CAACACAGCTTCCATTGAGGCTAGATGCTCCCTTTTTACAGCACATATTGCACTTGATTATGGCTTCTGTGGATTAAAATGTCCGCTGACAAGGCATTCACGTCGAATCAAAGTGTGTTTGTCGCACCTGGAGTTTTTTGTCACCGACGCTTGAATTTCAAAAACTGAATACAGAGCAGCTTTGCTCCAGCATTGTTGTTGTTAATTGCATACTGTTTTACAGTCTTATGTGTCAGGCAGAGTGGATGCTGAAGGTTTAGTAGTGTTAGACAAGTAGACTCTTACGGTGTAAAGTAATCATTTATAATAGGCCTGCCGTTGATTCAGTGTTGCATGACCTTATGATAAAATATTTTGGTCTTGGTAGAAAAATCAGTGTGATCTGTAACCATAGCTGAAAACTTTACAGAAAATCTTTCCAAGCATACAACAACTATATTTTCAAAACTGCATATCATCAATTCACTACTCTGTAATCATCTTGAATCTTGAATCTGAGCACTCTGTGGTCATTACCTACTGGTGCCAGCAAAATAAGAGATGGTGGATGTTCAATGATTTTTTTCTGGCCAGTGAAGTCCCATATAAAGCAGCTTTTTATATTAAAATCTTACACTGTACAAACCCTTGTAATCATGTGAAGTTCTCATCTCCTTTTGGCATTTGGTTGGCTACATTTGCTCAATTATTGGGCTACTGTAAGCACTATTTACTTTATCATTACGTGCCCATATTGGATTTTCTCGGCTACAAGTTGGCAGGCAATTAGATCCAATATCTTTTGGAAAGAACATCTAACTACAATCCATTTTTAAAACTGACACTGGTAAATGTTTGATCAAGCCTAAGGAAACAAGTGCTAAATTAAAGAAAAAAGTCTTGAAATTAAATACTGCTCTGAGAATTACTCATATGCCCAGATTCCCAGTGGCTACCTGCAAATATATGATGTTGCCCATGTAGCAATATAACATTTTGTGGGGGGGAAAAAAAAAAAAAAAAAAAAAAAAAAAAAAAGGTTAGACAGTATAACATTAGTTATAGAATTCATGTAAACACAAGTTTGAGAAACCTAAGACGGAAACATACAGACAAGAGAAAAATATTGAATTCTGAGTGCTGCTCAAAGGTGAATGGCAGCTTTAAAGTTGGAGTATTTTCCTGCACATTACTCCATGCAAGAGTGAACATTATGAAACCAGTTCCTCCCATGTTCACTTTGTCTTTATCGCCTCTAATCGGATTACGCTAAACTTGAAATTTTATTTGTAAAGAGGCATTAGGTACCCCCGCTCAGCTGCTGTTAAAGCAAATATCTAATTAGTCATTTACATAGCAGAGGCTCAATGCATTCAGGCCTGTAGACATGACTGAGAAGAAGTTTAAACCAAGCATCAGAATGGAGGAAAAGGTGAATTAACTGACTCTGAAAAGAGCAAAGAAGTGTAGAACAAAGAAATACAGTAGGAGATAATCAGAAAGAGTAGAGAGGAATTAGAGAAGAAAAGCACTCCCTGCTCTCAGAGCAGCAGAGCCAAAGGACAAAGACATTAAATAACAGATGCAGGACGGAGGAAAGGCCAAAGACGGGAAGCAGAGGAGGGATGAATGAAGGATGATGAAAGCCGTCAGCAAATAGATGCCAGAAAGCCAAACCACTGCACACAAAAAGCCACCAAAATAACACCAGCCCTGAAGACAGTGTTTTTCAGAGAGTATCAGCTGCAGACCCAAGAGCACCTCCAGACAGACAAACTGCAGCTCATAAATAAGAGTCTCACACAGCCCCTCAGCTGCCTCAACACTGCTGCTATAAGCACACAAGTTCACCAGCCACTTCCTCATTACACTCACACTCTGCATTAAAAGTGTGATTCCATCTTAATTGTTACTTCAGTGTGAGAGGGATGCAATGGTACTGAAACATCTCCACAAACAAATACTAAAACAGAAAGGTGACCAGAACTGATCCCTGAGGAACCTCAAACCTAATTTTTTTTAAAGACACAAAGCTGTCTATTTGTTTCATTACGAGATCTCTCAAACTTTCCTGAAAAGCCTCAGCTGCTCAAATGAACAGAAGAGACGCTGACTGAAGTTCTAAAAGCCTTCATTTTGTCCAGAACAGCTTCAGCTGAAAAATAAACCTCATCTGTTTGTCCATGCTGCATAGAATGCAGCACAATAACCAGGCTGCAGTAACTGTGATCAATGAGTCTGATCAGTGATCACCGAGTCCACTGGTTTGGGTTTGGTTGGTGTCACTCTGTGAAAAGTTACAGCAACATGAGAAACATGAATAATCAGGGCAGAACAAAGATTTTTGTGACATGTTTGTTGGGTTAGAGCATGTCAGAGGCTTTGAAAAATGACCTTAAAGAGAGGTTGGACTAAAAGCCTGCATACACAGTTTGCTGAGTGCGTACTGGGAACAGCATGAAGCGTCTGACATGGTGTCTCCTCTTAATCACATTAATACAGATCATCATCCACTGGCACAAATCCAGCTCTGATAATTAATATGGAGAACGATCACACACATCAGGAAGAAAACCTCCTTCACACACACAAAGGAAGGTCAGCCAGTCGAGTCCTCAGAGCTGCACAGGATCACCAGAGGAGACGCAAAGCACCTGATTTTACCAGCTGCTCCCATCACAAACTACCATCACCATCACCATCACGGTGCTTTGAAACTGAGAAACTCAGGGGCACTGCATGCTCATTGGCTAGCAACTACACACTCACAGGTAACCATGCTGTGAATCCTCCCCTGCTTCCTGCTCCTCTGTGACCCTTAACGGAACCAAAATGAACTTCACAATTTATTCAGTCAGACCTGAAACCAGCGACTGAGGCCATAAACTCATCAGGAAAGTGTTCACTGAGCTCAGAGATCAGGTGAGCAGGAGGCTCACTTTCTCAAAGACTTCGATATAATCAGACCAGAGGAGTTGCCCCCTGCTGGGGATTTGAGAGAGTGCAGTTTAAGACCCTTCACATTTCAGATGTTGAAGATACAGCCATATGATCAACGTTTTAGTGCTGAGTGTCCTCTAGTGGCCACAGAAATTATGGGCGCAAATAAGAAGGTCACGGTGGATGGAAAGGTCAACAAACCAGTGGGCTTTAACAAGAGAGACAGCTGTTCCCATTTCAAACATATCATGTTAATATTCCTCTTGTATAATCTATAGCAGCCGTTACACAGAAAATCCTTTTATATGAACAAAAGACTGATTTTACGAAACAATGTTAACATAACCAACCGACCACATCCTAAAGCGCTATCCACAGATCTTCTATCTCTCAGTTCGTGTCACTCCTGTCTTTATTAACTTCCTGTTTAACCTCTCATTCATTTTATCGTGACTCATCATCTTTTTAATTTCTCTCTCTTTAAAACCTGTTCATGTGCCTTTATCATCCTGTGTTTGTTCTACATGTTGACTTAATGCCTTTGGCAGTGATCTATGAGAATAACAATCAGGGATTTTACCAGAATTTATTTTTAGTTTGTTTTAGGATACAAAGCTCACTGGGGATGGATGTTTGGGTCGGTCACTGCATTTCTATGAGTGAATGATCTGCTTGTTCAGGTGTTTGATAAATTGCTCATTCTGTCTTTCAAAGGGATAACCAGCGTGTCATCGTTGACTTCAAATTTCAAATTAACTCTGGTGGAAACACGGGCTGTTTATCGGCTCAGTTATCAGAGGGTGCTGCAGATCATTTGCTTTCCAAACTGCAGAATCTGACACACTTGCTGACGTCATGGTCATTTAGTTGACATTTGACACACAGCCTTACAACTTAGAGGTTAGAGGTATTAGCACCTTTAACCATCACGCCTTTGCTTCAGACCAAGTTATTAGGCTCCTTTTTCTCATGTGGCTTAAAACCAGACTGTGCTCACAGAGGTGCTGTGGTGTTAGGCACTGCAACAAGATCCAAGACATTAGCGTTTACAGCAGCTCATCTAAATTAAGTCAGTTATGTTAGAAGTTAAGCTCCCGGAGCATTTAAAACAGCAAAAGATGGTGCCATAGAAATACCCCCGTCCATATTTGTTTCCATTTTGTGTCTCCATTAAAAGTACGCTGTTTCTATTTGACTTTATTTGTGCTTCAGCTGGTTTATTTTAATTGTTTAATGTGATGTTTTCTGGCTACAATAATCACATGACAGATATTTAATATTGACACCTCCCTGCCAGACACAAATCCTCCACATGATGCCACACAATGTGGTCATGGAAACTGCCTGTGTTGCCATGGCAATGGATAAGGATGCCACAGCGACTAGGCCATCCCCTGTGGTGAGCTCCACTACAAGGCCACCAGGCTTTTTCTGTGACTGCGTGTCAAAAAGCAGTGAGGAGTCAGGTGCTGTTAACACAGACTCACACAAACTGACATGCTGATTCAGTGACGATAATAAAAGAGCAACACCGTCTTCAAAGAGAAAGACATGTCTGCAGGTTCCGTCGCTGCAGCGCATCCACCTCTCAGTCTGTCAGCCTCAGACTTTATTTGCAGATCTGTCTCGGGCAGCTTCCAAGCTTCTCTGTCTGCATCTCAACAAGTCTGAGTGACAGCAAAGCATCAACCTCCAAGTGTGAACAATGAAGCCAAGCCTGAAGGGACAGAACAGGAGAGATCTTTAAAAAAATCAAACAAAAAAACAGTCCAAAGGGACACAAAAGGATCCCAGTCTTTTCCTCACAGAGAAAACTACAGCTAATTAATTTCACTCAGTGTCAGCAGATACATGAAGTCAAGGTATCTGGTATTGGTATCAGTATTGGGACTGAAAGGTTGGATTTTTTCATTCCTGGTGCAAATGATTGAACACGATGTGGAAATAATGAGGAAATGTGACATATCTGTTTTATTGAGCTCTTATTAAACAGATGAACTGAAACAATTCTGATGAGGGAAAACGGTCGAGATCTGAGGTCAGGTCATTGTGTCATAATTGTGACAGGCCTGATCTGAGCTGGGAACCAGCCTTTCAGGGTTCTTGTTTTGTTTCAACTTAAGATGTTCAAACTGTTCAAACTGGAAAAGAGATCGTGATAGATCTCTGTGGGGAGCTCCTCGACAGGGTTGGGCATTATAGCCTCAAAATTATATCATGGATTATATCACTTCCTATTTCTAGGAAATCTGCGATAATGATACTTATGGCAATATATAAACAAAATAGAACCATTCACACCCCGCCTCTCGCTCTAGCGGCTGGGATAGGCTGCAGCCCCCCCACGGCCCTGAATTGGATAAGTAGAAGAGAATGGATGGATGGATAACCAAAATACTGAACAACATTTTATTGATGATTGCTGCTTGCAGGCAGCAGTATTTATAAGTGTAAGTAAATGAAGGTCATTTTCCATCCTTCTTTTCCAATGAGCTGCCGTCACTAATGACACGCTTCCTGATTCAAAGTGTGGACCTATTGAAACGAGGGGCCAGCAGCAGTGACACAGCACAAGTCCAGTGTCAGCAGGTAGGTAGTGTTTACCAGGAAAGTCAAAGTAACAGAACTCCTTAACACTTCAGTTTAACAATAACTAAAGTAACTTAACCCTGTGACTCTGCAGGAGCTGCACAGCACTGTCACAGAATAAAAGTAGAATTTAAAAATATTTTCTACCTGGGATGTTAATTTGTGTTGAGCTTTTTAACCAGCTGCTTAAAGTCCTGCTTTTGTTACCATTTGTTCTTCACATCTAGTGTCTAGAGTCTAACAAGTGCTCCAGCGACGTCCGGGCTGCACTTCACCAACCGTTAGCATCTCCTCCTTCGCAGCCTGGTTTGCAAAGTACTGTGTTTTATTGGAGGTTGTTGAAGTAGCTCCTTTTTAGGTACTAAATCATCATCAGAGGTGGACACGCTGCTCTCAGTTTCAGACATGTCTGGGTTTGTCTTGTTGTGAGCCCAAGGGCATGGCGTTACTATGTCATTGATATCACGACATGACTCCTTTTTATCATGTAAAAATTTATACTGGTATTATCGTGGACAATAGGATATGCCTCACCAACAGCACAGAGGAAGAAACCTCCTTATTCTTCTTCTTCTTCCAGCTGCTCCCTTTAGGGGTCGCCACAGCAGATCATCTACCTCCATCTCACCCTATGTCATGGTCCCAAGGCTTTTGTGCTTTTATTATTGGTTTATGGCTTTTGTAATTATTTAGAGCTTTTCTGTTAGTTATTTTCATGCTTTTCATTTCTGAGTTTCTTGTACAAGTTTTCTAGCCTTCCCCAGTGTTTTCCTTAGTGTAAGGTTGCTGTGTGTAGGTATGTGCCTAAACTTTGTATTAGTTACTTCCCGTTTTATTTTGGTACTCTTTTGTCTCTTGTGTTTTGTATTCAGTTTTACTTCCTGCCCTGTGATTGTGTCTATTGTGTGCACCTGTGTCTCGTTTCCTCCCAGCTTTGTCTCATTTCCCTGATTAGCCCTTAGTGTGTCGTGTAAGTATAAATAGTGCTGTCTTCCCCTTGTCCTTGTTCATATTGTTTGTTCCCATTCCTTGTATCAGTGTTCCTGCTTGGATTCTGTTTGTCATTTCTTTTGGATTTTTGTATGTACTTGTTTTGGACTTTCCACCAATAAAGGTGCATTTTTGTTTAAGAAGTCTGCATTTAGGTCCTTATCCTGCAATCCCCTGACACTGTAATCCTCAGCATCCTCCTCTGCCACACCAACCCTCTGCATGTCCTCCTTCACTACATCCATGAATCTTCTCTGAGGTCTTCCTCTTTTCCTCCTGCCTGTCAGCTTCATCTTCAACATCTTTTAGCCAATATATCCACTATCCCTCCTCTGCACATGTGCAAACTATCTCAGCCTTGTCTCTCTAACTTTATCTCCAAACTGCTCTACCTGAGCTGTCCCTCTGATGTACTCATTTCTAATCTTGTTCATTCTCCCAATGAAGAGCTTAACATCTTTAACTCTGCTACCTCCAGCTCGACCTCCTGTCTTTTTGTCAGTGCCACTGTCTCCAAACCATACATCATAGCAGGTTTCACTACAATCTTGTAAACCTTCCCTTTCATTCTTGCTGCTATCCTTCTGTCACAAATCACCCCTGACACTCGTCTCCACCCACTCCACCCGGCCTGCACTCTATTCTTTACCTCTCTTGTGCACTGTCTGTTGCTTTGGATCAAAAGCAGAGAGGAAGAAACCACCACTCAGATGTGTTATCAGTTCACAGCATCAGTTATCAGCTGTAATCCCAACATCATCAGAACATTAACAGTTATGAAAACAGTTCCACACTGAGGAAAAGGCTCCACAGTACAAAGCAAGCAGCCTGAAGGCCAGAGAGTCAAAGTGCTTCACATTCAGCAAACAAAACATGCAAAAGCTCCATGAAATATAAAAGGAGTGGCAGCGTGAGGCTGAGTGCTGAGTTTTTGTTCTCTGAGCTGCACTCACAGAGGTCTGTGATCATGGTAGAAGCCACTGCAGCCCTAAACAGAATTATTCTGAGATCTAAATAACATTACAGGCTCGCTTCCAAAGCACACACTCAGCCCAACATCCAGCTGATTCAGTCTGAAAGCAGAAAATAAACATTTGTGTGACTGTCCTCAAATGTCCTCTGAGTCACGAGACTTCAGCAGCTCCAGAATAAAAGCTCCACTGCTGCAGCTCCTCTTCCAGAAGCAGTTTAATCTCCATATAAAAGACGAGCAGAGCACACTTCACCAAGACCAAAGCCCTATTTCACAGTTTTAAGCAAAGTAATGCAGATCTGCACCAGTATGTAACTGGTTCTTCCTTTGCCATCAAACCACCTTCAGCACTCTTATTTTTTTCTTATTTCTGTAATTTCCTGTTTTATTTTGTATTTATCCTTATCTCTAATTTCACTTCCTGCCCTGTGTGTTTCCTTCTTTTTAAAGTTGTGATTGATCTTCTCTCAGTGTATTTAAGCACTGAGTATTCCCCTCTTTCTCTGAGATATCGTCTGTTTAGCGTTCCAGGGTTTCTTTTCTAGTGTAATCCTGGGAATTCACTGGTCAAGGATCTGTGTCGATGTGACTCTGTCCGATGTGGATTTGTTCAGTCCCTCGCACAGCTTCAGATCACGACTGATCATTTCACAGGATTTCTGCACACTTTAAAAACAAGTCTAAGACCTTTTCAGGACCTAAACAAAGAAACATTTCTACCATTCCCAAAGCAGAATAACACCAGCTCTAACGGTGTGTGCCGCTGTGTCTTTCCATGTTCTGATTCAGGAAACATGGATGTTGTTGTTCGACTTGTAGGAATAATGCTGACTTATCAGGGCAGAACATCTCAGTCCTCACTGTAGAACTTTGTGAAAACACCAAAGCATCACTGATAAGTCCAGTGTCACTCATCTGTGGTCCAGGAGGAGTTGATGGTTTTATAACTGGAACTGTATACTTCAGAATACTGGCATTTGATACTTCCTGATTTCTAACCTGGTCTCACCTGCTTGAAATGGCTTTGTCCAAAGTTTCTTCTTCATCCTGTGACTTACCTCCATGTGACTAACCCATCTTTCTAGCTTCTTGTCTCTTCTGTTTGTCTTCATAACACACAAAAAATAATAGCGATACTAAAAGTGTGTAAAATAAAACCACAATGCTAACTGTAAACAGTTTTGATAATATTTGGTATTTGGACATTTTATGACCTGTCACATTTAGTATTTTTTGAAAAGTTTTCAGGATCTGCAGGAACCCTGCTTTAAGAAGCAGCTTTTAGCCTTTTATTCTGAAAATTTACCTGGTGTCTATGATACTTCTGACTTCCTGCCTTCCTCATCTATCAGCCCTGTGTCATGGCAAACCAGGAAACAGTCAGGAAAAACAAACTGCTCACATTCACTGACGTGAACTGTGCTGTTTTTTCATGACAGTCAGCAGAACTTTGAAATGGAAATATTTCAATAAGAAAATGATTCGTGTCTGTACGTCATCAAGACTCTGCAGACGTACGTCGTCTCTTAACCAAACTATGATCTCTGTCTAAATCTAACAAAGTCCTTTTACTAACCAAGTATATCAACTGTCTCTGGTGGTGAAATAATTCTCATCATCCCTCATAAATACAAATCTGGATTTTGTGTCCTTTAAATTTCAATTTGCATCAGTAAATATGAGAGCAGTCAGATGTCATGTTCACGTAAACATAAAGAGCAGAATTCATTTTCAGAAACAGGAATTCATAGATTAAAAATTGTGACTATTTCATAAACGTCCATAAGATGTGATGCATCTACTTCCACCAGAAACTGAGTGATGCAGAAGCAGGACGCAGCTGATACGCATCACGTCGAATCACACGCTTTGCTTTGAGAAAGTGCCATCGGCTTTGACTGCCATGTTGGAGTCTCCTTCCTCAGTTCCTGACCCTTTGTTTTTAATTCAGTTCAATTCAGGTTAATTTACACTGCACCAAATCACAACAGCAGCCACCTCAAGCTGCTTTATACTGCCGTATTTGACACACTTTCCTGTTTCTTCTGATGTAAAATCAGCCTTTTTAATCTTACTCCTGGGCTCTGGTGTCCTATGTTTGAGTCCTTTGGTCTGTCATAACACACCAGCTTTCACACAGTTTCATTAAATTCAACCTGATCTGACAAAGAGCACCAGTCAACACTTCCACTAAAATATATTTTTATACTTGTGCGCTCTAAAAGAACTTAAATATTATAAAACTGTACTCATGGAAGTCTCAATAAATCTACAAAGAACTTTGAATGAACCAAAAACTGATCTAAGGCGATTTCAATTTTCATGGAAAAATTATCTTATTTTCAGGGTCATAGCCCAAATAGATGTGAACACAAAAACATAAAACACACTGTGAGATTCAGTGAGATTTCCTCTTTCTGAGTAGATAATTTCTCTGATGTTGGGCCTCAGAGATCCAGTTTTCTGCACACGGGAAGGTAAATCACAGACAGCAGCTCAGCTTTGTTTAATGGCGATGTTTGGGGCGCTGCTGGCACTCAGTATGTTTACATTCACTCCAATATTCCACCTGTTATTGTGAATATTTACAACAGTTGTGTAAACAGTGCATTCTGTTTAAATTTCCCAAAATGGGCTTCAGTTCAAAGGAAGCAACTCAGATTAAGATGTGTGGGATGTGCTGATATTATTCAGGTTTGAGGAGCCATTTACAGTCAATTCTCTGAGCTACACACACACCAACCACACAACAGTCTGCAGGCTGCACAACCAAAAGAAAAGACAGCAAGACACACACCTACTGCTAAACAACACAGTATAATCCCTGCTGAGTCAGCACACATACACATTGTGTCCTGTTGTGTGTCTGCTGTTTGGCAAAGTAGCGTCTTTAAGTGTGAAGGTGTAGGCTGCATGATGAAATTATTTAGTTTGATTCATTTGTCAGGCCCTGGACTTGGAGGGTTTTTAGGTTTTAAGCTCTGTTGTGTTACTGAAGCAAAAGGAGCAAAGAGTATGGTCACAAGAAAAGATTAGATTAGAACAACTGTTCTAATCTCCAAAAGCATTAACCTGGCAGCTCAGAACGTGGTTTGGTTTTCAGACCGACAGTGAGACACTGACTTTAAAACATCTGCAGCAGAACTCCCACCTCTCAGATTTTCTCCACCTGGGTAACAACCCACCACGCCCACCTTAGATCTTCTACTCACATGCGTGCAGGGAGAAGTGTTTCCGCTCCGAGGATCCCGAGTTTCCAGCGGCTGATGGGAGCGGAGTGGCCACAGACGATCCCAAAGAGCCCACCGCAGGGCGAACAGTGGAGGCCACGGCTGCCGAGGAGCTCGAGGAGTCTCCTCCTTCTCCCAGGAGATGCTGGATGGAGTGGAGCTGGAAGCAGGGGTCAGACAGCAGGACGGAGGCAGCTCGAGATACCCTGAGAGGAGGAGGGTGAGGGGAGAGGAAGAAAGAGCACAAGCTGTGGTCAGACCTTCTGCTGTAAACAAATCCAGCATCTTTGATTTGAAGGCCAAAAACCATTTGAATTATTTAGATATTATTATATTTAAGTGCTTTTAATTGATTCGCCATTAATATTTTAACTATAGAGAGCAGATCTCTACCCACAATTGTAAAGGAGCCAAAAGGAGACCTTTCATAACTTCTCCAAACCTCTGTGATGCAGTTCAGTCAGGTTTCACACTAACCAGAAAAGCACACATCTGAGACGTCCCTGCATAAGTGATGATGGCAGCAGAGTCCAGCAGGAGTGAGTCCACAAACCCAGAACTGAGTGAGCATTTTAGCACTTCCTGTTCCCTCAGTTCGAGGTCTACGGGTTTGTGGTTGCATATCTGATATAAGGTCTGCGAGCTTCAGACACAGAGCTTTCTTTCTCCAACATAACGTCAGCAAAATCCGCTCTGAGTCGTGATGCTGGTATGTATCTCAGAGAAAGCATTTGCTAACGAACGGCTGAATGAGACTACAGAAACTGTCAGGGACATTCGACATCCTCACATTGAGCTCGCTGTGCCACCAAAACAGTTTGAGTGCAAAAAAAATAAAATTTACATAATTAAAGAGTAAAAATCAGGTCTGTGGGACTTTTTCCACTCTATAAAACAGGAAATCTTCACTTTGTTTACATCAATCACACAAATCAGCAGTCATGAGACCAGTTGCTCAATCCTGTTCATGTAAATGAAAATGAGGGGAAGTCATGCTGAACATGAATGAACAGATGAAATGCTGAGACTGTGAAAAAAGTATTTGAATGGGAGCGCTTCCTAGATACAGACACAGAAATCCTAAAACTCCAAGGCGCTCTTTTTAAACAACCAATCAGATATCTCTATTCCCACGCCGTGCTCATATTCTATATTCTATTTTTCTTTTTCTCCATTCCTTTTTGCTCCTGGTTCTCTTCAGAGGCCAAATAAAGTTTTCCCTCCTGGTCATCCACACCCTGCAGACATGATTTAAAACACGGCCCTGACTTTATCAGCACTGAGAGACCGATACAGTCTGAGAACACTTCCCTTCATCCCTCACTGATCAGCATTAATGATTCTCAGCAGCAGGGCAAACGCAAAACACTGAGCAATCGATACTAAACTTTATTTATAACATACTTCGCGCACAGCCCTGCTGACTACAGAGCTTCACAGCTCTCAGAAGGAAACAGAAGAAATCACCAGAGAAAGAAAGGAGAAAATAAAGGAAATTAACTCGTTCTATTTTCACGACTGCACGATGCAGCAGCTCCTCTTTTCATCTTCACGTCACTGTCAGTGCCTATCTGCCTCTGTTCTCATATATGTGGGAACCATCATCATCCTCTCTGTGAAAAAAAACATAATACTGGCCAGGTAGCACTTCCTCTTTATGAATACATTCATGGATTTGAGTTATATTTGTATTATTTGGTTTAGACCATATCAGGTTTTTTCCTGGCTCAGAATGGGGGGTTACTGTGTACATAGGCTGTTTAATTCATGCACAGTGAATCTAAAGACTCTGCAACAGAAATCAGTGCATTTCCTGCTGAGAATTGAGGAGGAAGTTTCCTTTAACAGCAAAGTAAAAGAGAAGAGATCCTAAAATATGAGGTCGAGAAGTCTGTGTTACACGACGAGCCTGAAACTCACTGTTTATTTCTGGCTGTTTGATTATGAGTAATTACTGCTATACTTGGGTGAATTAAAGCTTACTGAAAGTTTTATTGCAAAGCTGATAATTTTCTTTTGGCTCAGGCTGAAACTTTGTTGGAGGACAAACATTTCTCTGCGTTCTTCACTGCACTGTGCAGAACTATTATTTCATGAAGTGTTTCAAATGTGTTTGAAAAGAACTAAACCCCAGAGTAGTGAGTTGCTGTAATGCAGCATAGTTTTTCCACTAACCAGCTGTGAGCATTAGTGTAATGCAGCTATCATAGTTTGAATAAACTGCAGCAGTTTATTGTCTATGACGTAGAGGAACAGAAACAAGTACTGGTACCCTGGATGTCTGATTTGTTTCTGATAATTCACTGGAGGAAACTTCACAAAGTGCATTCTGGATAAACTTTCAGGGCTTTAATCAG
>VUQS01045857.1:0-17992 GCA_015108495.1 Heterochromis multidens
TGACATTGGCGTACAGCAGATCAAGGGTTTTATTTTCTCTGGTAGGACAGTCAACAAATTGTGTGAATCCAGTCAGGTAGGAGGAGAGGGAAACATGATTGAAGTCTCCTGATATTATGAAGAGTGCCTCTGGATGTTTAGTCTGTATCCTAGCAACAGTTTCATGGAGAACTTCACATGGAGCTTCAGCTGTTGCTTTGGGTGGAATGTACACAACTATTGTTATGATATGACTGAATTCTCCTGGTACACAACATGGCCGCATACCAACTGCCAATAATTCAATATCAGGACAACACAACATAACCTTAGTGTGTGAAGAAGACTCCCCATTTACATGAACAAACTGGAGTCTATCAGATAGATATGATTCAAACCACTGCAGCACGGTACCTTTAATACCTACAACATGCTCTAATCTCTGTAATAAAATATTATGATCAACAGTATCAAACGCTGCACTGCGGTCTAGTAGGACAAGCACAGAGATGAGTCCACTGTCAGAGGCCATAAGAAGATCATTTGTAAACTTCACTTTATTTAGTAAGATAACACAAAATCACAGCTTGGATCAAAGTTGGAGCTTCTAATTCTCATTGCAGCTGCAAAACGCCCCAGTATGAGCTGGATGAAGTCCCAAAGGTTCACACAAAGCAGAGAGGTGATCCTGAGAACACCAAACCAGAAATCCTCCACAACTTAACTGTGCCCACAAATTATGAACAGAATCTGTCATCATGAAACCCCCATTTAAAATAAACAGCTCTACTTGAGGTTCCTACAGATGGATTTTGAAGGTGATGAAGGTGTGTTGAGTACAAACCTCATCACTGACTTTGAATCTCTTCAGCAGAGCCACAAACTTCTGCTTGAAGTTTGGCTGCTGAACAACAGAAAACAGAAGAAAAGTGAAAACACACATACACAAAAAAACTGCTTCAGCTCTTCAACAATTAGCCGCTCTGATTGGTCGTCACCTGAGTCAGCGAGGATGTTCGGATCATTTTCCTGTGACACTTCTTCACCTTTCCCTGGACATCATCATCATCATCAAACATGTCCTGAGGGAGGAAATGAGTGTTACGAGAAAAGCAGCAGATGGCAAGAGGCTCTTTCAGCTTTTGTTCAACACTTTCAGATGAACAGTTTCAGTAAAATTAATCCTCCACAAACACAAGCAAAAATCATGGAAACCTTTCTGTTGGTTTCATGTATTAATGTGAGGCATGCTCATCACAGCCTGTGCATAAAACACCAAAACACAATAGTCATAAAAAATTATTCATACTGTAGACAAAACAGAACCACAGAAGGTACCATCAAACTATTACAGGTAACACGACATATACAGTATCTCTCCAAATAATCAGAAGAATTTTGATCGTTGTTTGAAGAAACATTAACAGGAGGTGATGCTGTCGCTTCGACCTGCAGCTTCACAGCAGGAAGAACCAGCAGCAGTAGCTTCAGTAATTATTCATAAATATTCATCATTCCACACACAGTTTTACAGTTCAATTATTATTATTGTTATTATTATTAAAAATAATAATAATTCCAGCCGATCACGGCAGATGGCTGCTGTTGTGATTCGGTGCTATATAATTAAAATGGAATTGAACTGAATTAACATTCGGGAAAATAAAGTGCTAACTCTGTAGCCGTCATGGTCCTGGGTTTTGGTCCTAGTTTATATTCTTCAGTTCAGGATTTTCTTTATTTTCTGTAATCATAGTGAGCGTCTCTAGTCTGAGTTCTAGTTTCTTTTGGTTTGTTTGGGACTTGGTTTATTTCCCTAGCTTCCCTTGGTGTTAAGTTGCTGTGTATGTATGTGTGTGTTGAGTCTGTGTACAGAGGTCTGCACTACGAAGCTGGATTTAGTCTTATCCAGGTAACTTCAGGGTTAACTGTGGGTTTTCTGCAGGTGGTTCGCTTTTTACCGGGGTACAACGCCACAGTAACTTATCCAGATTAGAGATCAATAGGTATGAAATCACCACCTACTGACCAATCAGATCTCTGAAAAATAGCGTCACCATTCCTGGAAGATCCCTCAGACCTCTGCGGGGAGAGCAGAAAGGTCTGAGGTCTTTGTTTCCCTGATGAGCCTCAGGAATAAATACAGATTCTTAGATGCAGCTTTATTCCTTTATTTTTTACTGTTGGCAGCAAACAGTTTTACAACAGTTTTATTTTTCTATAAGCATTAATATCTGATCCTAAAACACCTACACTGTACCTGCTGACCTCATATCAGATCTGTACATAGACTCTGTTTTTATATTTAATCTTTACTCTCAAACCCTTAAACAGCAGCGAGTCTGCAGCTGAGAATAAAAACTCAACCTGTCAGGAGCAGAGTTATGTTCAGAGTTTAAAATCAGCTGAAGTGCCACGTTTCCTCTGATTCTTTGATTTACAGCATGTTTTCAGTGTGATACAGATTTCTTGTCTCCTTTATCCGTGGGACAGTAAGCTTTAATGTTTAAATGATCCAGTTTAAAGTTTCAGAGCTTTAATGTGCAGCCGTCACCTTAGAAATAAACAGGAGCACTGAGCGCGCTCAGCCACAAAATCATTCACAGGACTTCAAATCTTTATTTTACCGCTCTGTGCCACAAATCACCAGATTTACCAGTTTCGGCTGCATTCAGCTCTCAGATTATTTACTGTTAGATTTTTATGTTCTTTAGAGATTTTTAATCACCATCTGATAACATCTCTGGAGTAGGCGGCACTCATAGGGATCGTTTTCTGTGGAAGGAAAGTCATACGACCCGTGAAACGCCCCTTTTAGATTGGTCAGAGGCTGCCAGCCCTGCCCCTTAACGTGTAGGTTAAATCCTGGGTTAACTCAGTGAGGTGATAACCAGCTTCCTGTGACCTCTGACCCTGATCGCCAGTGTTGGGGTAAGTGAATCCAGACAACGGAGAGATACCCTGGGTATGTTAAAAGAGCTTCGTAAAGCAGGGCCCAAGTTTTTACTTCCTGTTTTATTCTGTCAGCCACCTGCCTCCTGTGGTGTCTCGCTGTCTAGATTCTGTTCACCTGTGCCTTGTTTTCCCCCAGCTGTGTTCACTTCCTCTGATTAGCCCTGTTTGTGTGAGTGTATTTATAGCCCTGTGTGTCCTCTCTGTATGTTACTTTTCTCTAGTTGGACTTTTGGACTTTGTGTTTTTGACTTAACTGGCCTTCAGTAAAGGTTGTTTCCTCCCTCACATTCCTGCGTTTGGGTCCCAAACCTGCTTATTCTGATAGCAGCCTCCTTTTTATCCATACAGAAAACTGGAAATATGTATTTAATGCAGCGTCCCAATCTTAGTTTTTACCATCAAAACAAAAAATGTAAAACAAGAAAGTCTGAGCCTTTGTGTAGCTGCTGGCGTTGATTATGTGTTTTCAGTCGTGATCTCCTTCAGAGCTGTCTGTGTTCTGTTAGTAAAAGTCTAAATCTGTTCACCAGTTTAAAAGGTCAGTTCTTTTTCAGCCTTTATTTAACTATGAAACTGAACTCTGAGATGAAGTCTCTCTTTTGTAAGAGTGTCACTGCATTTTTTTTTTTTTTTAAGTTTCTGTCTTTCTGAACTTTCAGATAAAGAGCAGGCGGCTGTAGCTGCTAGCTGTCTGCTCTGCTTCACCTGAACTGGACCTCTGGACCGTGTTGGTGCTGTTGGAGCCTTTTGGAGCATTTTTAATGACATTATATTTAATTGAGTGTTTGACATGAGACAGGTGTGCTGTAAGACAGGTGTGGTCACCTGAGGTGGGACTGCATCATCACTTCCTTCCTGTTCGGAGGAGAAGCTGTCATCATCGTCCTCCCAGTAGTTCTCGACGTCAGGAGAACGGTCTGTACAGACACACACACACACACACACTCTTCTCAGCTCAATATCAGTTCTGTGTGCAGGTGAACTGATGATGTGAGTCTGAAGCTTCACGCTGATGTCACAGACTGATGTCACAGACTGATGTCAGAGACTGATGTCACAGCTACGGCTCTGCAGTGACTGAAGGACATCATCACAGACTGTGTTTTATTGTAATGCAGTCTGCTGTGTGTGTGTGTGTGTGTGTGTGTGTGTGTCTGTGTCTTAACCTTTACCGGTCACATGTACCCTTTGTCTGACCAATCAGCAGCCAATATGTAACAAGCACCTGATGCAGGCACAGTCGGACTCTCTGTCCTCCTACCTGAGGCCTTGGCCTTGTTGCCATGGAGACCACTTGTATCCTCTGTTTCTATTGGATGGCTACAGAGAGAATGAACACTCAGTTCTGCTGCGCGTACCGAAGCATTCTTCAGGTTGCTATGGAGACCGAGGACGTGGGCGCCGTCTGTTGGATGCTGCATTACCTGGGACACACACACATACACACACACACACTGCTGCAGATGTCGAGCTGGAATCTTCAAAGAGTGTCCAATCATTTCAGGTTGCTAGCTTCATCTCTGAGCTAAATGAGCTCCTAACGGTGGCGAGGCTTCCTGTCATACCTCGGCCATGTTGATGACGCCCACTGCGAGAGTTTTGTAGCCCAGGATGGTTCGGTTCTTGTACCTCTTCCTCCTCTGCAGCATCACGTGCAGGCGGTTCACGTCTCGCTTCAGGAAGTGAGGATACTGCCGTGCACACACACACACACACACACACACACACGATTTTACATCACAGACAGGAAACAGTGTGCGATGTGTGTGGTCCTTCCTGCTGGGAAAGGAAATTTTGTGAAATGTGCAACCTGCAGGGAGAAGGTGAGCTCCAGGTCAGTTTCCATGAGGCCATCCGGAGAAAGAAGATACTCGTTGGATCGCAACGTCCGCTTAGAGCCCTGAGACACAGATCCAGGATCAGATCAACAGCACAGGGTGAGTTATGGCTGTCAGGCCGGGGACTTCCTGAATCTCACCTGGATTTTCACAGCGATGACAACGGAGCTGAGCTCTCTGTCCAGCTCCCTCAGAACCATCAGCTTCTTCACGGTCAGACTGCAGAGCCTGCAGAGCACAGCAAACAGGAAACTTCACCAGCAGCAGGCTCGAACAGACTTTACTGACAGCCTGATGCTTACAGACAAGATAACAGCTGCTTCAGCTAAATTTACTCCAGTGTCAAAGTCAGTGTTTGGTGGTAACTCAGCAATTCAAGTTTCAGCAGATTCTTCTTCTTTCAACAAACTCACCTGCTCTGTCAGGTACGTGGAGAGGAAAACTATTCTGCTTATTTCAGGCTCCATGTTTTTCCTCTTGGTACTCTAAATTAGCTACTAAAGCTTTACATGTTTTCCAATAACAGTCATTTATCTCACACTGTCCCTTTGTCTCTCATCCTGACTGAAAGAAGCTGTTTCAGCTCCTGCCTCCTAAAAAAGACCACTCTCTTCCTATTGGCCAGTGTCCAGAAGCCAGCAGAGGGGCAGCACCAAGTGTGTTAGCCAAGAAAATAAACTGTAAATCAATTAAAAACAGAATCAATTCCACTTCTTGGAAACTTCTCAAATCCATCCACACATGTTAAAACCGTAAAGTGAACATCCACAGCGATGCGTCTGTTCAGTAAATATCGGTAAATATCACACTCCAAAGCTGATTATTCTCCATGCTGGAGTGAAACTCATGTACACAAGCATGTCCATAATTCATGTCTCTGCTGAATAAAGAAATCATCATCTTAAACTGAGTATTGAGAGCAGTGTGAGCCACAGGGATTCATTTCACCTTCATTTATCTCATTATTTTAAACTTTGGCCACATCTGACCTGGAGATCCAACACTTTAAATATTCCAGTCATGTATTCATGACATACAATGAAAGCAGGTCCTGTTTAACACTACTTCAGGCAATGAGCTGAATGTGTTTAATGGAGCTGAGTCCAGAGGGAGCTGAGTGTGAGACGTTGACCTCCTGAGACCTCATTACCGCGGGGGTCACGCTGGGACTCGTCCTGCACGCTGCAGCTTCCTGTCAACACCGGCCAGCTGGAGCTAATCCTGCTAATCGTGCTAACAGTGCTACCTGAGCTCTGATCTGACCTCCTGTGGACAGAAAGCTGGTCTCTCCAGCTGAGGACGTGCATAAAGATTCACACATTCAGACAAAGACAGTTTAGAGATGTGTAACACCGAAGCTCATACAGCCACTGTTTGCCATGTAGGAAGTGAAAAATAGACCAGATTTTTGTGTGAAGGTCACCTTGTGTTTTCTAATGTGGACCATGTGGGTGCATGAATCAGTTTATTCTGTTTGTTTCATCCTTGTTTTCTAATGATCAGTTTGGTGCATGAACCTTTAAACATACAACTGTTGTACATAAAAGTGTGATTCATATGTCTCAGCGACGCGCTCAGCTCCTCAAATTCAATTAAATTTTTTATTCAATTCAATTCAGTTTTATTTATATAGCACCAAATCACAACAACAGTCGCCTCAAGGTGCTTTATACTGTAAGGTAAAGACCCTACAATAATACAGAAAACACTTTAACAATGTTTAATGATGGTGATGGTGGTGATGTTCTCTTTATTAAGATGCTTAATCTCAGACACAGTGAGACAGAAGTGTGTCTGCAGGACTGTTACTGTAATAGGAACATGATGGAGCTGCAGGGTGGTGATGAGAAGGAGGAGATGGTTTCATCAGTCAGATCATTTAAAAGCTGCTCTGCATGAAGGCAAACGCATTCAGATCGATCACTTTTCTCTGATATTCTTTTAAAACTGAAAGGCTCTCTGTGGGAAGACCTCTGAATTATGGTGAATATCAGTTTATTTGCAGATGACACCCTGATTTATGTTCTCATCCTGCCAGCAGACCCTGATTATTAGCTCACATTAATCTGTTGCTCACTCAACTGCCTCATCTGCAGTTTTCCAGGACAAATCTCCAACTCCTGAATCCGGAAGATCTCACAAACTCTCCTGGAGAAAAGGAAAAAGGAGCCAGGGTGTCCAGAAGCTCATGGAGGCTCTAAAAGTTTGTACAAATCAGCTGGAAAACTCTGGACTGGCCTCAGAACAGAGAACAGAACAGAGTTACAGAAACTCTGTGCAGTGTAAGACTGCAGAAACATAACATTATTTTTATGTGATTTTCTAAAACATTGTGCACATTTCTGAGAGTTTGTTATTGAGAGTTTAATATCTGCTGACATAATTCTAAATATTTTGTTAAAAATAATAATTTCAGATATTCTTTGCACTGTAAGGCACCTGTTTTAAGGTGATGTATGACTCTGCTCTAATCTTTGCTGCTTCCTGAGTCAACACGACGTTTAAGAGGATTAGCTCTGATTTGTCGAGTTCGTTAAACCCTGCTAATCTGCCCGGAAACGGACATGTGGCGATCAGAGAGAATGAACACTAATCATCACTTTTCATCTGCTTTTGATTGGCTGCTGAAACCTGATATAATCGCTGTCTCTGATCTTAACACCTCTGATGATCCAGAGCCAGTTGAAGCCACCCAGCTCTTCCTGAGCATTGTGGGATATGTAGTTTTTCTGCATTTATAGAACTTCCTAAATGAGGAGAAGCAGCTTCAGTTTGAGCTTTTTCATTGACAGGAAACAAGGAAGCAGCGCCATGGTTTAAATAAAAACAGATCAACTTAACACAAGCAGCTGAACTTCACTGAAAATCCAGTTGTACTCGAGCCTACACTGAGCTGATCCACACAAACTCACCTTTATTCAGGTGTCATACCTCTGAAAGTCAAATTAACCAATGACAGTACAGCAACACCCATAACCCCAACCAATGCACACTGAGCTCCATTCAGAGTTACAGAGTGGAACAAAGCTGTGGCTTTAACAAACAGCAGTAATTTATGACCATCTGTTTGTTGACGAACGGTCTGATGGTGCACTGCATGGTGCACTGCATCCTTTATGAAAGGAGAGGAGAAAATGCACCTCCTCCTTTCATAAAGGATGCTCCAGTGTCTCCTCTGCAAAAGAAGGTAATAAAGGAAGCTCCTTTCCTTGGCGTATTTAGAGAATTCCACCAGCTCTGTTGGCGGCTGCAGAAACTTCAAGTTCATGTCAGGAAGTTTGAAACCTTCCTGAGACACACTGATGAGCTTGACTAAAGCTGCTGTTTGGCCCTGCTCTCGCTCGTGCTGAATCTGATCAGTCGCTGTTTTTAAAAGGAGGGTTTCACATTACTGCGCAAACACAGCTTCTACAGTTCAGCCTGTGTTTTACAGCCATCACTGACAAAACGACTGGAAGGGCTTCACATCCATGCACCAGCATGTAAAAGGTCATCAATCACAATAATAAGATATACAGCAGATAAACAGCTTTGGCAAACTGCCGACAGAACAGTTGTTCGTGGTCTTTGTTCTGAGTTTGTTAAATAGCTGCAGGATCCTTTCAGCAGCAGCAGGATCCCTGTGAGCATCTACAAAAGTCACAGGGAATTAAAACCAAACTAAAAACTAAAATTTTAACTAAATAAAAAATAATGACATTAAAATAGCTGTGATGTTGCATAACAGTGCAAATTATTATTATTCATAACTATCAGTAATTCCAGACACAGAGAGCTGGTCAGGAGCTACCACAGTCACAGTTTCATGCTGAGGCCCACAGACTCACCTGGGGCAGCAAAAAGGTCAGAGCCGGCCCTGAATCACCTGCAGCATCGTTATTAATCACACATACCATCATTTCTGAAAGGGGAGCATCTGAAATATACTTCATATAAAATGTCAGTCAATGTAAAAAAAATACCTGAAGCACTGAGACAAAACACACACACACACACACGGATATGCTCTCCATGCAAAAGAAAGAAAGGTTTCCTGTCATCCTCTCCTCTCTGGCCGGGCACTAATCCTCTTACCTGGGGACGCAGCTCGGAGAGGACCGGTCGATCTCCCAGGTAGCAAACAGGTTCATGGGCACCGGGACGCGGCCGTCCGGCTCTCTGGCAGCATCAGATCCCGCTGACGTGTCCGAAGCCGCCGCCGCACCCGCCGGAGTCAGTGGGAGAGCGGACCCCCGGAGTCCTCCTCGGTCCGCAGCCGCCGCCATCGTTGCCTCTCTCGGGCGGCAGGTCGCTGCGATGCCGCGTGCTGATCCTCCAGCCCGGCTGCCAGTGAGGGCGGGGCTGAGGGCTGGATGCTGTGAGGAGGGAGAGTGGAGACACCTGATCCGAGAACAGAGAGACAGACAGCAGAGATGGACACATATAGTCTTTAATAATCAAAGAAGAATCTGTGACAGGACTGAAGAGGTTCTTATCACTGCTGGTGCTGCAGGCGCCTCTGAACTGGTCCAACACTTCCTCACATGAAGACATTCGTTAGAGGCCACCTTCATCTCTTCTTCGGGGTTCCAGGGTTGGAGGAGCAGCTAGAGACGAAGAAAGCGTCTCATCAGTTACTGCAAACCTCAGAAATCACCTTCAAACTTCAAACTCAGAGAATCCATGTCTGAAATAAACATGTTGAGCTTACTGAGACGTTTTTGTCCCAGATTCAGACAAAAACTACAAATCAAGTTTCTTCACAGACTCAGAGTGAGACTTTATTAATCCTGTACAATAAACAAATACATCAATGAATAATTTGTTCTCACATTTTCATGGTTCTCAGCAGAAAACACAATGCTTTGATTTCATCATGAAGTCAGCGCTGCAGCTGATTGGAAGACTGAGGCCTCCAAAATAACAAACAAACAAATTAATTAACTGAAATGAAAATATTGACAATTAAAACACAGAAATCTAGATTTATGTTACATTTTATAGTTTCATTTATTGGCATAATACAGTTTTTGATTTTGTCCACTTTGGCCCCCATACAGCTGAGCTGTAGACTGTACATAAAAGATGGATATAGTTTCCAGGTCTGAAAAGTGAAGCTCTAAACCTGCATTCTCTCTAAGGTCTAGCAGGGGGTGACTCCTCTGCTTATAAAAAGCAGTTTGATGGTACAGAAGAAAAAATGAGCGTCCTGCTCAGCTGATCTCTGAGCTAAGTGAACTGTTTCCTGATCAGTTTCTGGTCTCACTCGCTGCTTTCAGGTCTGACTGAATAAAACAGGAAGTTGATTTTGGGAGTTTTGGTCCCGTCAGAGTCACAGGAACAGGAAACAAGGAGGATCCCCATGTTCATTGCAAAGATCATGGCGATGTGTTGATGACAGCAATGGCTTAAAGATGAAGTAAGCAGTCTCAGCGTATCTCTTGATGCATGCTCAATAATCCAGGTAAAAGAATCCCCAAAAAGCTGAATCTGTTCATCTGGACGTAGCGTTTTTAGTGGGAGAAACGTCCAGATGAACAGATTCAGCTTTTTGGCAGTCTCAGCGTAGCTTCTAAAACCTTTTAAACAGATCTTTGATGTTTTCTTTGTCAGATGCTTCGTCAATTTATTCCACCAACACAGTTAAACAGCAGAGGAATACACTGCAAAACATCCTCATACAGTCAGTTAGAGTGCTTTATGAAGCTGAACAAGCACTGCTCGGTTATTTGCTGAAAAACACTTCATTAGACAAAGGAAACCAAAAGCATAGTTTACTGTCAGTGTGTGTTTGCTGACTAAAATATGATCATATTCACATTTTCACTTTGCTTTTTCTTCTTTTTTATTTGTCCTTTACCTGAGGACAAGTTCACTTTAATGTCTGGTGTAATGTGTTGCCATCTTGTGGCCACATTCGTGCACTGCAGGAGTGATTTTTGTTTCCACTCATCTGTCCTCTTTGCACTTACTTTGAAATAAAAGGAAAAAAAACCTAAAATCAGAACTAAAGGTAGCACTGCCCAAGTGAACTGATGATCTGAATGATCACCTGAAGGATATGGAAACAGGGGAAGCAGTGAGCTGTGGTTCTGTCCACCTGTTGCTCCCTCTAAAGTTCAGAGTTACATGATGAATCCTGCTAGTCTGAAAAAAAAGGAACTCATTGTTAAAGCAAGTGAAGCTAAACAGCTGATGGCTGGAGAGAGGTCCGTGCTTAAACTTTCAGATATTTCATGTTAGCAGTCCAGCAGAAAGTCTTTGTGAACAAATCTGAGGTCAGAAATGAGCATTAAATTTCCGAGTCTTGCTCACATTTGCCCTGCGGGGCTGGATGGAGCCTTGTAATGTGACTTTTTTTTTTTGTTAATTTCCACTGTGAATTCTCAGATCCGTTTGCTGGCCGTGTCACTGAGCTGACGTCTTTCCTGAAGAAAAGCTACAACATCTGTTTACTCTGTAACAAGATGCATGAGCATCCTGAAAAATGTCTTCATCATCACCAAACCTATTTTCTCTGGAAAGTGCCCAACAGCTGCATTTACACATGTGTATTCACTGTTGAGGTAATGATGCCATCTCCCCTGGTCCTTTACCTGACACACAGTCTATATCATAATTTTTATTTCTTCAGGCAGCCGTCTTTATATGTTTTATGTTTGGAATAGCACCAGGCAAAAGCTCCAGTATCATCTCAGCCAGTGAAGATTCATCACTGAACATCACTTTCATCCCATTGTTCTTTATCCAGAGGAGCTGCTGGTGTACCACAGCCTCCACACTGATGCTGAAGAAGGGTTCACATGGATTTATGTTACTGGTTATTGGAGCTAACAACCCTAGCTAGTGTTTTAATTCTATAAGATTACATCAAAGTCACACACAAACAGTCAGAACACAAACTAAGCAGTCGAAGCAGCTGCAGACCCGTAACTCCAGAGTCCTGTGCGCTAAAGTGACTGTTTCTGTTAAAGGAGTCTAACAGCTACAGTTCCTCACACTGCAATAAATCCTCCGACAGGCAGAGGGCGATAGTGCCTGCATGACAAGGGCCTGAGGAGGTCTGAGGTTGGAGCATGCTTCCTATCTGGTCTCCAGACATAACAGTGGCATCAGTCTGAACCTGCCAACAAGAGTTAGCAGAACCTTTCAGCACATTATCTAAATGAGCAGATGACCGATTATCAGATGAAAGAGGGGGATGTGTTTGACGTGTTTAAAGTCAGCACTCTGAAAATGAATTTTACATGGCCACCCATGGCCGCCCATGTTTGAGCTTTAGACATAAAGACATTTGACAACCTCCCCTGTGCCCTTAATGATGAGTTCTGACACCTCCGTTTATGTCAATAAAGTCGTGGTTTGACGACCATTAGAATAGATTCCGGGTTTTTCCAAATGTAACTGCATAGGCAGAGACCACCTTCACTAACTTCTGACATAAACCCAGTCATTTTGTTCTATAAGCAGGTCTGAAATATGACAGAACTGCTCAGTTCAGAAAAAGGTTCACGAGTTACTCATAGTAGGCTCTCAAGGTAGAAAAAGTTATACAAGGATCGAAAACAATGTCCAATCTGTCAATCAGTATACAGTAGTGTAGTGAGAGTATGGTTTAATTTTTAACGCAGGCTACAGTCAGACCAGAAAAATAACAAAGATTTACAGATACCGTGTATCCCAAACCAGTCGTGACCCTCCGTTTCACGGTTGGGTTTCTCCTTCTTTTATCTCATCATTATTCGAGGTCACCTCTTGTTGACAGCCATCATCACCTCCCTCCTTGCCTTCGACATCCTCTTCCTCCTCTTCTGGTATGCTGGTAAAGTCCTCGATCACGACTGTGGGCAGCACCATGTGCTGGGTGCTGGACACCTGAACCTCCTCCTGAGAGTTCTTCTGGATCTCGGCACCTCGATCCGCAGGAGGAGAAGCCGGCTGGTGTTTCCTGTACTGCACCAGGCTGCAGCTCTTCACAACGATGGCGATCACGTTCTTTCCCATCATGATCCCCGACACTCGGATGTCGCTGTAGACCAGCAGGTTTCCTGTGCGGATTAGGAGGGTGATGATGTTGATGGTGGCAAGGCTAAGGATGGGATAGAGCATCATTTTGTGGGGGACGATGTTCACCCCCTGCATACTGATCTCACTTAGGGAGACGCACGGCAGCACCAGGAGGAGGATGTAGCAGTAGAAGAACATCAATCCCTCCACCCACAGGGGGAGCCCTTCGCTTTGAAGCTCCCACAGGTTCGCTTGAACATCCACGACATCCAGCAGGTCCAGCACCACCCAGAAGAGGCGGCTTCGTATCTCCTCTCTTTTTTTATATGGCCGCAAGTACTCCAGGTGATCTATCGCAGCCAGCGTTATGAACACGATGGGCATGCAGACAGACAGCAACAGTGTGAGAGCTCTCCGGGATATGCCTACATCCATCACCTCTGCATCTACAGTTGTGTCCTGAGACTTGTAGTTCTGATAAACAAAGTAAACCTTGATCTCCAGGACAAAAATGTAGAAGAACCAGAGTATCATGGCGTAACCTCGCCTCGCCGTGTGCACCTCCGACCCAGCCCAGACAGCAACATATCGAAGGACAATGAGGAAACATGCATCACTCGCCAACACGGTGACACACACCCCGAGCCTCCTGGGACCCGGATTCTGCTCCACAAGGTAGGCGTCCATCAGTGCCAGGCTAGTCATGATGAGGACCGCCGTCAGGAACACGTGGGGCTTGTTTGCAGCAGGTCGTGGGGTAACCATCGCTGTTCAAAGCCAGTGAAGGGACCAGGAAGGAGGAAGGAGGACAAACCCAGCCACAAGATAACGCTCCAAAGAGTTACACCAGTATTTCCCTCTCTGTGAGAGCACAAGAGTCGGCTACGATCCAAGTGAAGAAAACTTCTTTATTGAAGGGTGTAGGTGAGGTTCTGTGTGGATGTCCATGTAACGTTAGAACCAAAACAGCCCTGATTTTAAACTCTCCGGTCCAAGTTACAGTTACAAAAAAACGGTAATTACATTTTGCTTCTGTCCATTCAACAGCCGGACTAATCGATGTTGAACATTTCAGCATTCATCACTTATTTTCCCAATGTTAATGTAACAGCTTACACTGCCTGGGATATTTAAGATATTTCAGTAAACTCCACACTTTAAAACTTGAATGAAGGTTGTGTCCACGCATTCCTTTGGTCCACATCCAGCAGTGATTTCAAACAACCAATAATCCATCTCTTTGGTGTTATTTCTTTTCCCATGGAGGGAGTAACCATCCAAACTCAGGTGAAACAGAATGAAGAGTATCATGAATCCTTCTTCATGTGCTGCCTTCATCTTTTTCTGAGCCACCACTGCAGAAATCTTCCTACTGTTTGTAGGATGAGAAGCCCACATCAGCACATCCACCTCTGGGCTGAATTCACTCAGGAGGGAGCTTTCTGTATGCACTGGTGCTCGGTTAAATTTAAAGTCTGTGATCTCCAACACAAGCTGCAATTTTAGAGACTTCAGAGTTTCTCTGAGTGTTTCTGAGGAGGAGGTAAAAGCTGCACCTCTCCCCTGTGGGTCCTCACAGCAGAAAGTTCGTGTTGTAAAGTTTTTTAGAAAAAGCTTTTTGTTCTTTGACACATTTTAACAAAAGTTTATTCAAAAATCCAGATAATGAAACAAACAGGAAGAGTGAGCGAGCTCATTATTGCCTCCACTGCTGAAAACGAGTCCATTCCCGCTACCTGCCGTCACTCTTTTCACGGCACCGAACAGCAAGCTGGATCATCATTGGTCCATCTGAGTGCGCAGGGAGTCTTCCTCACGCTTTTTATCTGCAGGCTCTGCTTTCATACACGACATCTGCAGGAGTTTTCCAAACATCTCTCCGAGCAGAGGAGAGCAGAGAGGGGGAGGGAGCAATGGTGAAATGAGCCTGTTTGACTCTCCGCCTTCCATCCAAGACTCCCATTATTTTTCCTTCATCCTCAGCAGTATGACCTTGTTTCTGCACACACACACACTTCATATACTGAACTTTTGCTTATACCACTGAGGTGCCATCTCAGAGAGAAATGCTTTTTTTTTATCAGAAACATTTTAAGGTTTTCTGGAACAGGGAGCCTCCTTAGACTCTGTTGTTGTTAAATAACAACACATCATATCCTTAAAGCATCTGTCATGTTGTCTGTGTACGTTCTCAGCCATCTGTCATGTTAGTTCATTCTTATATCAGCTTATGAAATGCTGTGTTCAGCTCTGCCCTCTGATCTGGGTGAAACTGTGCTGTAGATCTCCCGGTCGGAAGGTCCCATTACAGTCACCGCATCGGTCGTGTCGTTCGCAAACAGTGATGTCACCACAATCCAGTCACCATTTATACGGGTGCTGAGGGTGCAGGTATCCGCTGCAGTTTTCTCCTAAACAATAGGTGTCGCCACTCAGACAAAGGCTCCACATCAGCGCTGATAGCGGAGTAGAAGAAGTTTAAACTGGAAGCAAAGAAATCGTAGAGTTTTCTCAAGAAAGTCTCATCTTTTCAGGCTGTTGCAGTGCCTCCCTTTGTACAGTCTGAGAATCTCTGAGCTTCTGCACTGATATATCATTGAAATGGCGGTAAAAACTGATGTAATTATACACTAGTGTTTTCATCCCAGCCACGGCAGCTGCAGTATCTGTGCAAGTTAGAAAAACTAAGAGGTGTACCGGTGGCTGAAATGACACCAAAACATGGCTTGCACAAGCGGATGTACTTTTAGCATGTGGCGTCGTTCGTGAGTATAGTGTCGTTTTCTCTGTACGAGGCTATACTTCTCCCAGTTCAAAGTCAAAGTCGTCCCTGTCCAGGTCTGTGGTTGTCTTCTGAAAATACTGGGCTGCTCTGCTGTACAGGAAGTGAAGCAGTATAAGTTTCTCACTTCCTGTTTACAGTAAGTGTGTACCTCAGCAGAGCAGGTGGGTTAATTGGTGAAGGGGCTGTTCTACAAGACCGCTATGGTGCAAAGGGAGCTGAGTCTTAAAGCAAAGCTCAGTCTACGTTCCAGCCCTCAGCTGGTCTTCAGCTTTGGGGAGTGACTGAAAGATGAGGTGACACTTATATCTGAAATGGGTTTTCTTCTGACCCAACCTTGGAGGGGCCACTGGAGACCCTCCAGGAACCCACCAAGACAACTTCCACTGGAGGTTTTGTGGGTAAGTTCAATTGTTAGGAGACCTGAGTTTGATGCAGAAAACCATCCCTAGCTGATAAATCTTATCTGGCCTGGAAAGGCCCCATGACGAGCAGGAACACATAGCCCAAGCTGCTGCTGCTGTGGGCCAACTCAGAAAAGAGCTGCAGAAAATGGATGGATGGATTTGCACAATATTAAACCAAAAGATATAGTATGTCAGATGAAAATGAGGATAAGATATGTGTATTGATAAAAAATCTCAGGGAACATCCGGGACGAGCTGGTGGCTTACCATCAGACCGGGTTTGGTAAGATTTGTTTTCTTATGAGGTCGATTGCTCTGTAAACTCTGCTGAAACAAAATGAAATTTTCTTTAGTTTTTTATGTGGTTCATAGAAAAGACAGGAAGTGCTAACGTCATCTCGATGGCCTCTGATATCCTTCCTGTCCTCCCAGTGTGGACTACAAATGCACTGATGTGCCACAAAAAGCTAAACCTACCTGGACCTTTTTGCTTGCTCTCATGGGTAGAATAAATCATGTTGAGTTCCTTTCTGTCTGCAGGTCACAGGTGTTCACCTGGAGTCTCCCTCTGTTCAGCAAATCAGCTGCTGCTGTTAGAAGCGACACCTGATCTCTGTTTTTCCTTTTGTTGATCTGATCTCTCATCAGTTCAGTCTTTTTTTGGAGACTCTGATCTTAATGACCCAACTTTATCTAGGCTAAGCTTTTTATGGGAAGAGCACATTAAAAAGTTATGAGAAGATGCTCTGGAAATGCATAAGGATGAATTACATTAGCCCAGTTACTGCATCGTACAGCTGACTCCTGCTCAGCGTTGCGTTCAAGGACGGATCAGACGTTCTTTCAAGCTGCTGAAGCTCAGAGAGGGCCAACAGTGACACGAGGGGACGCCTGGCTTCACATCAGAGGGGCAGATTTGTGATTTAGTGGGTCACAAGTGAAACTAGCTGGTGGTTTCGCAGGACGTTAGGAAAAAAAAATTACTAACAAGGCATGCATGGAGCTTCACCCTTTAGGTGGAGCTGAAAGAAAGGTGAAAGGAACTAAAATATGAACTTGAAGGGTGATTAAAGTAAGCATACTGGAGTTCATTCAGGTAATGAACCCATTACAGGTGGAATCCAGTAAGGAAGAAATATGCAGCAGAGAGTGTAGCTCGAGGCCATTAAACAACAACTGCATCACTAAAGTGAATCCAGCATCATTACATTACATTTAAAAGGGCTCAAAGCAAAAGGAAATGTACATAAAACAGCCACTCCTCAATAGATCTGCTGAGGTGAGCGTTAGCACCTTATCTCCACCGTAAATATCAGCAGCTGTGCTCTCCGTGGGAGGAAAATGCCTTGTTAAGACTGCAGGCCGACAGCCACACAGCTGCCTGCAGCTCAGTTTTTCCCTGATGAAGGAACTCCGCACTCCTACACTTCACTTCAAAGCCAGCTGGAGAAAACGGAGAAGCCATTAGCATTGATTAGCATATACCTACAGATGCACTCCATCCAGCAGCAGCTGTAAACTCTCTATCCTGGGATGAGAGGCTCTCGGGAAACGGATTTTCCTTCTGATCCTTCATGGAGCAAAACTGCATTTTCATTAAGCAGTTAACAAATATTACAGAGCATAGCCTGTTAGCTGGTGCTGCCACCATTTCTTTAAGTAGTCATAAATCATTGTGTTAGCAGAAGAGTCTCACCAACACTGATGGGACCAAAAAAAGTACAAGTCTGATGAAGCTCTTTCTTCTCTGTGAGCATTTCCAGTCTGGGGCCAGGATTTTTTAAGAAGGGCAAATTAGAACGAGAACGTACGCAAGAAAGAAAAAAAGAGCATTGATGGGAAGTTTTGTGGATGATCTTCCAACGGTGAACACTTTCACAAGCATAAAAACAAGCAATTCATTTCATTAAAAAACAACACAGCCTACCAAGAGCAGCACAGATTCAATTTCAATTTCAATTCAATTCAATTTCAATTCAGTTTTATTTATATAGCGCCAAATCACAGCAAAAGTTGCCTCAAGGTGCTTTATATTGTAAGGTAAA
>VUQS01045860.1:0-10478 GCA_015108495.1 Heterochromis multidens
GCTGGATCAGGTGACCCTGAATCCTCCCTTAGTTATGCTGCAATAGGCCTAGTCTGCTGGGGGGTTCCCATGATGCACTGAGTGTTTCTCCTTCTCTCACTTCTGTTCACTCTCTATGTTTTATACACCACTTTGCATTTAATCATGAGTTATTATTAATCTCTGGCTCTCCTCCACAGTGTGTCTTTTGTCCTGTCTTCCTCCCCTCACCCCCAACCGGTCGCGGCAGATGGCTGCCCCTCCCTGAGCCTGGTTCTGCCGGAGGTTTCTTCCTGTTAAAAGGGAGTTTTTCCTTCCCACTGTCGCCAAGTGCTTGCTCATAGGGGGTTGTCTGATTGTTGGGGTTTTTCTGTATTATTGTAGGATCTTTACCTTACAATATAAAGCACTGTGTTGTGATTTGGTGCTATATAAATAAAATTGAATTGAAATTGAATTGAATAATAGTGAGGGGATGAGATCATCCTCCGTGTGTTGAGTGTGTGTGTGAAATGCATACATATTGAACAAGAGACTAAGGATCCAAATGTATTTCCTTACTTACAGAACTAACATCACAGGAGAATGCAAAGATAACCCTACAGGCAGCTGACACATACAATCCCCCAGTGGAAAACTCCAAAAGAGATGTACAAGTTTCAACAATCACCATACGGCATACAAAGAGGGTCAGTGTAGCTGGGTCATAAGGCAAGCAGGAACAGGCTCTGCCCTAGCATCATAAGTCAGACTCTGTATATAGTCTGATGCTGTCTGGGCAACCAATCAAATCCAAGTTCCTCCAGCTAATGGACCAATTGCCAACTGTCACCCTGTTCAGCCTGAAAATATGAATCACTAATTATTGGTTTCACTACCACTCAAACAAAGCTGATCTAAGAACACACAAAATCCTCTGCTGTAACAATAATTAACTGACATAAAAAAAAGAAAACCACCTACATATACAAGAGTCGCACTTTAATAGCAACATACTATTTACAGTGCTAGAGTATAGTATATGTGCAATAACCCCTTATCAGAATTTATATGAATATGGAAACAATTTCAATTGCTGTTTTCATTTGACTGTCATCTATTGGCAGGTACTGAAGCATTACCCAGACTTAGTAATCCACTAGTAATGCACTACATATTTACCTGTATAGGTAAGAGGGACTTGGTGTAATCCTGTGATACTGAAAAGTGGCCGTAGTTTGACATAAAAACTGAAGCATTCTTTTACAGTTTATGTATCCTGATGGTGAGGAGTCACATTTAAATTGAAAACAGAATGATAGAGATAATCCTTGCACTCATCTCCTAAAATCACCTTGGGTGATGTGATGATATTGTGTGACATCAGCTTGTGAGACAGTAAGGCTTGCGGTCCAGGATTTTCACAGAGCCTGGGAACATGTGATGATGCCGTCAAGTGTTGATGATGATGATGATGATGGTGAAGATGATGATAGTGTCTGTGCCAGTGGCTGTGTGTGTACTGTTGCAGTGTGATGAATATCCTTATCCCAGATGGCTGGCTCTCCACGAGACAGAGCGCGCGAACCCTCTCAACCAGCATGAGGCTTCAGCGGCCAGCCTCCGTCTCCCCACCAAGGTCACCGTCAGCAGAAACAGAGACAGAACAGGGAACGAGTTTAATATCTCCTCTGCTGACAGCTGCAATTTAATTGTTACCTTGTGAAACAGATACAGCACTTTCGAAGAGAGGAAGACTAAGGCTCTATCTTGATGGCTCTCTAGTGAGTGCACCAAATCCTTAGGCTTCCTTTTTAACTCAAAGAACATTTTTTTAAGTACTTCGTTTAAACTTGGGGAACAATTCCTTTGAGAGTCTTCTATGTATACTAAATGTGCAGGTAGTTTTGAGAGTGGTAATTCTCAACTTAATTTATTGATAGCTTCAGTTCTCAAAGTCTGAATTTATACCTACATTTTGAAGTTGGGACATTTACTTAGCAAGTGCCCATTTAGTGTCCATTTAGTTTCCACAACATCTTCTAGCACCCAAATCTCTAAAATGACCAAATAAGTACCGGGTAGGATGGTAGGGCTTGTGCAGCCTGAGGTGTTATGGGCCATTCAGTCATTAAACTTACAGTTCACTGTGAGCATGAGCAGAGAGGTTATCTCAGTCCACTCCAGCATTTTTCATGAAGGCAGGCTCTACTTGAGTTTTATTGTTTGAATAGAAAACAATGCTCTTTAAGAAAATCAAATCTTGCCAATACTAAGTGATGTTACTATGTTTAGCAATAAGATTGCAGTGGAATAAAGAATAATAAGTGCCATAGTATGGTGGCTCTATGGATTATGAAGGTGAAAAGGACCCAAAGTGCAGCACACAGCAAGAGAGTGGAGAGCTTAAAACAAAAAGCAATGATTTTTGCTGAAACGCAAGTAAAAAACAAAAAAGTCCAAAAGGAGATCCAAACATTCAAAAGGGGCAAGATACCAAGGGCACGGAGGAAGTTTCACCTAGAACATAGCAGAGCAACATAGGTATTTATGACAAGACCATAAATACTCAACAGATTGATTGGGATTGGGAAACAAGAGGGATAAGAATCAGGTGAACACGCTTAATAACAAGTTAACAATAAGAGAATCAGATATAGACAGATAGGAAGCAAAACTCACACATGACCTGAGCAAAAACAAACCTTCATAGTAAAACAGAGAACAGAGAGAAAAAAAAGAGATATGAATACTAACACGAAGCAGGGGAAACACAGAGGTACCACGGCATTAACAAATACTAGGGAAATTACTACTACTACTACTACTACTACTACTACTAATAATAATAATAATAACAGAACCAAAACAGAATAAAAACAAACAAACAAATAAATAAATAAAATTCAACAATGTATAAATGAAGAACACACAGTAATATAGGAACTAAGACTCATTAGAATACAAAAAATCAAAACAGGGAATCTGAAAATTTAACTAACATAGAAATCAAAACCTCACACACAGAACAATAAGACACCAAACATAACTTGTACACAAAAATTATTAACTAAGAATCAGAAATCAGATTTCAAAACCCAAGGACTGAAAACCTGGGACCATGACAAATAGGCACTGTTGTCTCAGCAAAGTTTGTCACAAAAGAAAAATTTTTTCTAATACTTTGCAGAGTTCCTAACAATTTCTACTTCAACAATAAGGCTGGCATTATGTAATAAATGTATTATCGATGACAATTTTTTTCTTTACTCAATACGTTGTCACTCCCTGACAAAATACAGAAAATTGTTACCTTGCCCTTGTAATATTACTACTAATATTAACTTACCTAATGAACCTTTTGCTTTTTCTTTATTCACTTTATGAATATTTATGAAATTTCTGTCAAACTAGAATCTAGCAGTCTCTTCTACATGGGCAGTCAGATAACTGATAATAAAGAAGTTTACCTAGAAGAAACACAAAATCAATAGGAACTCCATAAAAGGAAAAGCCATTTTATCATATGGTTTACTAGATCAAAAATTTGTTAATGTAACAGACTTTTAAAATAATTAAGGGTTCACTGAACCTGTATTTTGCTGTAGTGGTCCACTGTTCAATTAACTTTTAAATTAAAGAGTATTCAATCAGTATAAGATGGACCAGATGACAAAGTAGTCGAATTATGTTATGACTAATGCTGAAATACTTAAGCTTATTTACTCATTATGTGAGAGGCCGTCAAGTTGGTCAGTTTCATAAAGCTTCATTGTGAGTATGGATTTTGATTCAGAGAGAACCTTGGAACATTGAGTATATAAGACAAAGAGAAACTGCTAAACACAAAAGGTCACTGAAAGGATGTTATTCAAAAATGAATACAATAGCCCATGCAAGGTTTTCCTTATAAAACAAAACAAAGGGCCTTTTTGTAATTTTTCCAAGATACGGTAGCTAGTGCCAGTGACCAGAGAATGAACTCTTTTGGATCCTTGATCAAGGCAGTTATCTCATAAAGTACACTGGTGACACAGAAGACTGTCTAAAACTCTGTCTAAACTCAAAGAAAATTAAGACATGCAGCCATTAAAGTACTGTGTATTTTAGATCTTCACTAAGTGTAAATATGATAATCTGACAAATTTAACAATTTCTTCATCTTTAGACAAGTCCTGAAGGATGCAGCTATATAACTCTATATTATATAGCTCTCTAACTATTCTGTTGTAGTATCTCCAGTTTTAAATGTTAAAATTAGATTAGTCATATATTTCACTAACCTAGCAGGCTCACATATGTAGCTTTTGGATTTTCTGGCATTACAATCAGTGCTGCTGCAAGACTTTAATAAGCTGAGAGGCAGAGACTACATAACATAAGACTACATAACTCTTACTCTGGCATTCCTGCATTGGTTGCCTGTCATCATGATTGATTTGAAAATTTGATTGATAACTTTTAGTGGTTGTCAAGGCCTTGCTCCCAGCAATGCTTTGGACCTTTTAACCATCTATGAGCCATTGTTCAGCCTTAAAGCTCCAGGCTCTATCGATGCTGGCTTTGTTACACCCAGTCAAACAGTGCTCTCTTTCAAATCACCTGTCAAGATACAGTTCTGCTTTTTTCCCCCCTTGATATACTGCTTTTTCTTGAAGCCACATCTTGTTACCTAGTCATGTGTTAAGGTCTGTCTATAAACAGACATTTTAACACCATAAGAATTACACAAATAAGCCACATAATTATATATATTCTTTTTTTTGTTTTGTCTTGTTTTGTTAATTATTTATTTCTTTTTTCAGGACAGCCTGGCCTATAATAAAATTTCTGATAATCAATGTATAAACATTAAACAGGATTTAATTTTTATTTTACTTTTGTGTCTTTATAGTCATACAGCTTTTTGTACTTTCAAGTTACATCAGTGTTCAGATAGGCCAGGTTGTCCTGAAAATAATAATGTGTATATCTTGATTGTATGTTATAGCATTGAGCTTATAAAAGGTTTAATTGCATAAGGTGGCTGAGTGACGGTGCTTTTTTTCTGACATCACTTCTGGCCATTTTCTGTTATCCAGTTTTAGGTTGCTGAAAGTGGACCTTCCAGAACACTCCCTAGTCAATGGTATCACCATGCACATGATTATGGTGGCTAATGTTAGAAACTTTATCCTAACTGTGTCCTACCTTTTTTAATTTAACCTAGTGACATCTGCTTGACATTACCCCATAATAAGAAATGCTTTTGGTTGTGCCGCGGACACAGTGGAGGCTCAGAGGGGACAGGGCTTTTGTTGTAGCGGCTCCCAAATTGTGGAATTCATTGCCGTTTAAAGTTAGACAGGTCTGTTCACTGTCAACTTTTAAATCCACTCTTAAGACCCACCTCTTGTGCTTGGCTTTTGAACCAGTTTGAGATGTTGATTTTTTTACTTATTTATTTATCCTTTTGTTTTACTCATGTGTAATTGTATCTTGTATTGTATTGATGTTTTATTTTTATTTATATAAATTTTTATTGATTTTATTTTTTTTATTTATGTATTTAAATTTTATTCTAACATATTTTTATTCCTATGTTCTGCACTTTGGTCAGTGGTTGCTGTTTTTAAAGTGCTTTATAAACAAAGTTGGCTTGGCTTGGCTAATTGTGTCCTGCATAGCCTTGGTTTCACATTCAATTCATAAACATATGGTATCAGTGGCTATGCAGTGAGACAATTACACAAAAACAAGACTCATTTCTATCTAGCTTTTTATCATTAACATGCAGTATTTACAGTAATACATCTAGCTGTGTTGGGCAGCAGTCAAGGGCAGAGGCCATGGTGGTCCGATCCCTGGCTATTGAAACAAGGAGCCTGAGCTAGTGCGTCAGGTTGAGAGATACTAGCTAGATATAGTCGGGCTCCCCTCAACTCATGACTTGAGCTCCGGAACCAGTCTAACTCTGTTCTAATCTGGAGTCTAACTCAAGGAGAGGGGGCGGGCAGGGGTAGGTATACTTGTATCCCCTGATTTACTCCCTGTACAATGGGGTTTTCCCTGGTGCACAAGAGGGCTGCTTCCCAGTGCCTTTAACTTGGGGAATGGGTCCTGACTGCAATTTGCATTTGTGTGCTGAAGTCACTGAATGGGGTGCTGGAGGATACCCCACCTGGGGACTCCATTGTCCAACTGGGAGCATTCAACACTGATGTGGGCAACAACAGTGAGAACTGGAGGGGTGTGGTTGGGAGGAATGACATGCCTGATCTCAACCAGAATAGCATTCAGTTATTGGACTTTTGTCCAAAAAGTCCACATGTTCCACACCTCTATTGAGGTGGCTGCACAGAGGTGTGGCCACAAGGTGGTTGGTACTTGTTGTGGTGGTAATCCCCGAACCAGATGGTGGACACTAGAGGTGAAGGGAGCAATCATGCTTAAGAATGAATCCTATTAGGTTTGGTTATCCTGTGGGACTATGGAGGCAACTGACAGGTACTGGCAGACCAGGCAGAGTACAGCTCTGGCAGTAGCTGAAGCAAAAACTCAGGTGCGGGAGGAGTTCTGTGAGGCCATGGAACAAGACTTTTGATGGGCCTTGAAGTGATTCTGGCAAACCAACAGGCAACTCAAGTGGGGAAAGTGGTGCTTTACTCACAGAGTGTATAGTGTGAGTGGGGTGCTACTGACTTCAACTGAGGATATAGTTGGGTGGTGGAAGGAATACTTCGAGTATCTCCTCAATCCCACTCACAGGCCCTCTACAGGGCAGTCCACATGTTCCACACCTCTACAGTTCCTTAAGGCCCTGGATGTTGTGGGGCTGTCTTGGTTGACTTGCCTCTGCAATGTCATGTCTGGGGCAGTGCCACTGGATTGGCAGACTGGGGTCTGCCAATCTCAATCTCCTGAACCCTGGTTTACTGGATATGGAGATTGGCAAACGGACTGGAGAGGAGAGTCCGACCATTAGTCAAACCTTGAGGATTGAGGAGAAACAATGTGGTGGTTGTCCTGGTCGTGGAATGCTGGGCCATCTCAAGGATGTTCAAAGGTGCGTGGAAGTTTGTCCATCCAGTCTACATGTTTTGTGGCCTTGGAGAAGACCTTCAACCACATTTCTTGGGGGATCCTGTGGGAGGTGCTTCAGGAGTTTGGGATATCTGGCCCATTGCTACAACCGCAATGAAAGCTTGGACTGCATTGCTGACAATAAGTTGGACATACTCCCAGTGAGTGTTGGACTTCTCTAGGTCTGCCGTTTTTCACCATTTCTGTTCATATCATTTTATGGACTTGGGGTCTTGTTCACAAGTGAGAGGAGAGGGGCACAGGAGATTGACAGATGGATTGAGGCCATATCTACAGTGATGCAGACACTTGTGGTGAAGAGAGAGCTAAGCGTGAAAGTGAAGCTGTTGATTTACCAGTTGATCTACGTCACAAGCTCTGGTTAGTAATCAAAAGAATGAGGTCACAGATACAAGTGGCTGGGATCTCCCTTAGTGATAGGGTGAGGAGTTCTGTCATTCGGGAGGTACTTGGAAGGGAGTAGAGCCACTACTCCTCTACATTGAAAGGAGCCAGTTGAGGTGGTTCGGGCATCTGACTCGTGGATTCCTCCTGGATGCTTCCTGGATGCTTCCTGGGTGAGGTGTTCTGGTCAGGAGGCCCTGTGGAAGACCCAGGACATGCTTGAGAGATAACATCTCTCAGCTGGCCTGTAAATGCCTTGGTGTTCCTCCAGATGAGCTGGAGGTGGTGGCTGTGGCGAGGGAGGTCTGGACTTAGGCTGCTGCCCCCATGACCCAGCCCTGGATAAATAGCAGAAAATTGATGCATGGATGGATGAACATCTAGCTGCAAAAAGGTACCGTATTTCACTCAGTAAAATACACAGTAAGTGTTGTCTCATATATGAGTCTGCTGACCTTGCATGTTGTGCCATGCATAAAACGCGACATATGAGCTTGGATACAGCCCTCTCATATATACAATGTACAGGCCAAATGTGATGACAAGTAGAATGAAGCAGGAATTATATATTCTGAATTACAATTACAATAACATTAAAACTCTGAAGAGACAGGGAGAAGGACCTTTTAGATACCTTTACTTTGTTTACTGTCATGTTGTTGTCAGACAGAAATAAATTTTTGATGAATGTAACAGTTCATTAAAAAACAAAAACAAAATTCAACCAACCAACAAACAAACAAAACATCAGCACCAGTACAAACAGTACATACAATAAAACTAATAAAAAAGATTATGATTGTATCATTGATTGTCATTATCGTTGATTATGTGATTATATTATACTATTATTGCTGAATGTAACATGTTAATTTATGTTTATATTCACGTTAAACATCACCAACAGTCAGTGGAAGCAAACTTGACTGCTTTGACAATCAGAGCCATGTTTAGCTATCACAGGAATGGGTTTTACTTTTCTCTTTTATATGTGTTCCACAAAACTCATTTTAATGACAGAATTTTGGTGGCTGTGACATATTTTTTTAGATCAGCCATAGGGGATGAAATGGACAATAAGCTGAACAAAAAACAAATAAACTGGACAATAAGTTAATCCCCTCAAGGGACTTTTGCTTCTGCAGAAATGTGACATGATTCCTCATGTGTCACTCTGAGTGTGAAGCTACAGGTTTTGTAAGCTAATTCTAACACTATTTCATCATCAGACTTCAGGCAATGTTTCAATTTGCAAATAAATTATTACACAAACGTAGTTTGCAAGTATTTTATATTTGTAAATATATTTCATTGTATTTTGTTTCTTATGCATTTGTTTCTACTCAGACTTTTTGTGAGTAGTGTCTAATTCCAATTCTAACTCTGTAACTGTGAGAGTAATTAAACCATGAGCAAACCATGTGCCACTGTACCCCCATCTCTAACATTCCAGAGGTCAAGAAAGATCTCAAGAACCTTTCGAAAGAATAATTGCCATTTACCCTTTCTCTATCTATTCCCAAACCAAAGAGAGAAAAAAGACTAGAATTCTTTCAAACCCAACTGACATTTTTCACAGAGGGAGACCTTTGATTTCTAATTGTGATATAGATCACAAGGGTGTGTAGTACACCCATGGGTGTGTTTTGTGAAGTTCTGTTCTGTGAGATGACTTTTTTTCTTCAGTAATGTCCATACAAGGGCTTTTGGGGTTTTGCATGATATCAATCTGTGACATTTTGAGTCTCCATAATGACTGAAAGGTGAGTGAGGATGAAATATGCAATCACTGTCACACTTGGCTGCAGGCCCAAGGCTGACCACTCCCTGATAGGTTTCATCAAACACTGCAGCTGTGCTGGTGTTTTACTGCAGAGCAAATCAACAGACATGAAATTGTGTTAAAGATGTGCAATGATGAAAACTAATATACCTGTATATTTCTATAAAATATATCAGGGCTGTATCAGAATTAACTCTTTAGACATTATCTAATTCCATAATAATAAAACAAAGTTATTAGTGACCATCTTGTACCATTACTGACCCACTATTACATAGTTATGCAACAGTACAACTGTAACTTCCAAATACACTATATGGACAAAAGTATTGGGGCAAGCCCCTTAATCTTTGAATTTAGGTGTTTTCAGTCACATTGCCACATGTGTTTAAAATCACCCACCTAGCCATGCAGCCTGTCTTTACATTAGTGAAAGAATGGGTTGTTCTAAAGAGCTCACTGAATTCAAATGTGGTAGTGCAGCAGGATACCACCAATGCAGCAAGTCAGTTTCTTATATTCCATGTTGCAAAGTTGAAGTCTTTAGGAACTGCAACAGCTCAGCCACAAACTAGCAGACCAATTAAGGTTACAGAGTGAGGTCGCCAAGTGCTGAGGTGCATAGTGTGTAAAAGTTTTCAATTAAATTACATTAAATTTTATTTATATAGCGCCAAATCACAACAACAGTTGTTTCAAGGTGCTTTATATTGTAAGGTAAAGACCCTACAATAACACAGAGAAAACCCCAACAATCAGACGACCCGATATGAGCAAGCATTTGGCGACAGTGGGAGGGAAAAACTCCCTTTTAACAGGAAGAAACCAGGCTCAGGGAGGAGCAGCCATCCGTCGCGACCGGTTGGGGGTTAGGGGTGAGGGAGGGAGACAGGACAAAAGACACACTGTGGAAGAGAGCCAGAGATTAATAATAACTAATGATTAAATGCAAATTGGTGTATAAACACATAGTGAGTGAAAAAAGTAAGATGAAGAGAAACACTCAGTGCACCATGGGAAGCCCCCAGCAGCCTAGGCCTATTGCAGTGTAACTAAGGGAGGATTCAGGGTCACAACTATATGCTTTATCAAAAAGGAAGGTTTTAAGCCTAATCTTAAAAGTAGAGGGTGTCGGTCTCCCAAATCCAAACTGGGAGCTGGTTCCATAGAAGAGGAGCCTGAAAGCTGAAGGCTTGGGGTGATATGGTACTATGAGGTCTTTAAGATAAGATGGGTCTGATTTTTCAAGACCTTGTCTGTAAAGAAGGAT
>VUQS01045872.1:5681-19461 GCA_015108495.1 Heterochromis multidens
AAGTAAAAATACAAAAAAAAAAAAAAAAAAAAAACCCAAAATGTGTCATTGACCAAGACCTTATGGACCTAACTGTATGTTTAGTCACTTCAGTATATATCTCTCTGTGATTCTTTGGATATTTTGTTCAAATGGACCAAATTAAATGTTACAAAAACTTTCAGATAGAAATCTATGCAGAAGTTAATGCTAATGAAGCCATCTTATGCTCCCATCTTTAGATACTCTATGAAAAGTGCCACTGCCTTAGAAAAACTTTTCATACATAAACAACCATCCTAATACCTGAATACCATTGTAGGTTATGGTTAAGAAATAAAGAACTGAACAAATGTGCTGCATGCCCACATCTACAAAAGTTTTTCTTGTCTCTTGAAAGAAGATACTGCCCTCAAAATGCACTCAAAAAATAGAAGTTCAACAAAGAAAGTTTGCATACTCAAACAAATACTCACAGTTACAATTAATGTGCCCAGAGATCACATTTTTTCCTGTGAGGAACATGTCCTTTCTCCAAATGGGAAAGTAATTGCAGTCTTTGCCACCTATACTCCCACATAATAGCACTTAGACCCTGTAATTTTGTTTTCACTCTTCCTCACGTCTCCATCTGCATATGTTAAGTGTAGCAATTACACTGGGAAATTGCTTCTAACTACATGGGGTTTGTAGGATGGATGGACAGTTTCTTTTCTTGCATGGAGCATAAAAGGAAACAAGGATGTGATACCGTTACATTGTTCTGTCTTCATTCCTATCCTAACTTCCTAATCCCAACTCAAAGATGAGATTTTTAGTATCTTTATTTACCTTCAAAGTATGTATATATTTCTTGCACCTTGTATGAGTCAGTTCAGGACAATTGCAAGTCAAAATATAATTTAATTAAGTCATGTATTACGTTATGTTAACATGTTAATTTGGGACAGCAGCTGTTGTTGCATTTACATGTGCTTTTAACAGTTTTACACAAAAAAAAGTGCAAGACATCCTTTTGTTTTTCATCTCTGGTCAATGAGCTTAACTGTAAAACATTATTTTTCAGTTTTAATGGATTTCACTTTTGATGTATTAGTACATTTCACTGATGGGAGCACTAGTTTAAGATGTGGTGACACTATTGGTTTGTTCTTTTTAACAGTTATGACACTAAGATGAGGAGATAAATATTTAATATATTGTTTGGATTCAGCTTTCCATTACTGTACAGTACGTGCTGTGTCACATTATTCAGTTATATGAATTGAATCCCATGTCTTGATTTGTTCACCAGAATTTTTGGCTCGCCACCAGCCTATCCGCAAGCACACATTTTTCTCACATATCTTTAATAACTTGCCATGCATAAAGTTTTGATTTTATCTTTTGTCATTTTGGGGGATGTCTTTGAAATTCTGCCCTCTGTCACAGTATTGCGGAGGTGAGAGAAATTTGGATTATGGTGCTATTTTTTAGCGGCAACTTTTCTTTCCTGAGTCAAAGTCTCTGTTAGTCTTTTAAAAATGGAGACTTTCTACCAAATATTTGACTAGTAGAGGCCAGCCATTACTGGATTTTTCAGGAGTGATGCCATTTTTTTTGTAAAAATCTCCATAATTCCATAAAATTTTCGATGAAAGTATCCAAAGATGACAATAACACCATATCTAAATTCTGGTCTTGTTTCCTGCACTACATTCTCTAAAACTGAATATACAACAACATATACTCCCATACTGATATATCGGTCTGACTCTAATATTAACGTTGTGTTTTGAAGAATTAAACTGGTACTACTATTATCTTAGAGTGGCATCACAAATTGCCATTAAAATCTCAACTTTCAGCATGGTTAGATAACTGTATAGAGAAAATATGTTATTATATGTTGTTTTAAATATGTTTTTATGTAGTGGACTGAATGAATTGTATAAATGTTTGTACTGCACCAAGTATCACGTATGAAAATGTTCTCTTATCCCTTTTTTACTGCTCTTATGATTGCTATCATTCACTGATTGCTGCCGCAGGACCTCGAGGCCTTTAGGACAGTCTCCTTTTTGCATCTCTTGTCTGTCTCTCTGGTTGGTTTCTCCACCCCTCTGTGACCTGGGGATGAACGCACCAATGAGGAGCCTCACAGTGAGTCCCTCTGGTCCTCTTCCACCCCATCTTCTTCTTCCACAACACCTCACTCACTCACAGAGTGTGTCGCATATATGCCTTGATGTCAGACGTGGTGGGCATTCCTGTCTCTATGAGCGTACTGTAGATGTGGGTAGTGTACTGTACACCATATAAGCCATAATGTTGACTAACTGTTGTGTGTTATTTACAGGGTATGCCTGATCGCATGTTATGTGCAGTGCTGGAGCAATTTCAGCTTTACTTTTCCCTTTGGTATGTGCGCTTTGTCTCCATTCAGAGTGTCATTTCTTCTTGTGTTCTTAGGTTAAAATGGCCTGTAAAGTTTTCTTTTTTTCTGCATACATACATTCACATAAAGGTACATACAAATGCTAACATGCACAGGTAACACTTGGTCACACCTCCGGACAATGTACAACATATTTTACTGGCACCTTGGTGTTCAATATGATGAAGATCATGTGTGATCTTTTCAAATGGTAAGTTACTGGAGCTGTTCCAGTGTGAATACACTTGTTCTGTGTTCCATGTGTGCTGCGTTGTGTATCACGGTGGCCATTCAACAATGCAACACGTTCAGTTTTAAAGTATAAACCTCTGCTCTGGCAATTCAAGTCAGGGAAGTTTACTAGACATGGCAGTAAAGCTTGAAGCTACATGTAATCACACCCAGAAGCCACTCCTGATACACATCTTATTTAATACTTTAAGACTAGATTTCTGTATTGGTTAACTTTGTACATTCTTTAAGAGGTATAATAATTGTTATATGTGGCCATATGGCAAGCCAAGTGCCTTGCATCTGAGTATGTATTAAATTTATTTATTCAGATTATTATCCACATGATTAAAGTTTAAAAAGTTGTAGTGCCACTGCCCAGACTTGGATGCAGCCAGAGTATTACCCTGTTCCTTGTTTAGCTTTGGTCATTGTGTGGTCTGCCTCCCTCTCTGTGTCAGATCCACTCTTTGTATAGCACAGCAAGCCCCAGCATGTTGAAGAGGAAACAGAGCTCACGGGTCGAGGCCCAGCCCATGACTGACTTCGGGCCAGATGAGACCCTTGCGGACAGCGCTGACATTTTCTGGATCAATAAACCAGTGAGTGTACTCACATTTGTGTCTGGGTCGGCTAATGACGACATTAAGAATACAGAAAGATATTAAGCCATATTTTGTAATTATTTCTTTTGTTTTCGTCCCACAGTGGGTGCACTCTCTGCTGCGAGCCTGTGCCATCATCAGTGTCATCTCTGTGTGTATGAACACCCCAAAGACGTTTGAACATTACCCTCCGCTGCAGTATGTGACATTCACGCTGGACACACTGCTCATGTTTCTCTACACTGCCGAGATGATCGCCAAGATGCACATCAGAGGAATCATTAAGGTAGCTGCTGCAATGTGGCCACGAGAGACCGTACAGTAGCAGTGGTAGACTAGTAACCATAGAAAAGTGGCAGGTGTGTTTTTTTTTTTTTTTAATCCCAGGCCATCACTGCCAAGTAAATTATGACTAAGAATGTTCCTTTATTTTTTTTAAACTACTCTCAACTTTGAGGCAAGCGATTGAAGTGGCAACAAATCAGACCTTATTTTACATTTGGCTGTTATTTTCAAGTCTGTCAATCTGTTTCTCTGTAAGCATGGTTATGAAGCATAATAACATGCATAATAACAAACCCCTCTTTCTATCCCTTATACATTATGGCTCAGTCACACTACAGTGAAAATAGGATATCAACCTCCTTGCGACTAGGAATAATCAGCGGTTGCCCTGTGATTGCATTAATTTTTTTCGGATTTGGTGACCAGTTGCAAGTAGCAATTAGTCACCCAGAGGCTGAGAGTGTAACACCTTCAAACTCCAGGCAACCACTTTCGATTGCAAGGTGATTGCACAGGTCACGTGGTGGGAGGCCACCTGTCTCCAAACAATTGCGGACTGACTGCAGTCGCTCTCAGACAGATTGGTGAAGGTTTGCAAATAATTGCTGTCTAATTTCTAAAGGCAGACAGATTGTCAACGTATTGCAATCAATCCGAGTCAGCAGGTCTCTTTGCAATATGGGACTCGACTCATCTGGTTGCCAACCAGTTGTATTCTGGTTAAATTCTTATATAAAAGCAATGTCATTCTGCATTTAAATTGCCATCCTGCAGCAACTAAGTCACTATTTGTGGAGGAATCTTTGAATTTCTGTTTCAAATCTATGAGGTCCTGGTTGGACTCTGAATATAAGTAGTTGTACATTTCTGTGTAGACTGCAAAAGATGGCAACAGATTTAAAATTTTTGCTGATTTATCACAGATTGCACGTAATTGCTTATTTGACCCCATTCAGTCACAAACTGATAGCAGACTGACTCCGTCTTATTGCCGTTTTATCGCCGTCTCAATGCACCAAAGTCACTTTGAAGATGGCAGTTGACTGTGAGTGGTTGCAGACCTTGTCCCCATATTCAAAGCAACCATTTCAAAGGCAATGAGATGAAGCTCATTGTACGCTCTTGCAATAATTTTGGCTGTGCTCCAGTCTCCAATCACGATCACTATTCACAGCACTATCAAAGTTTATATTCCTGTTAGAAGACAATAAAGGCAGGCTCTGTTGCTGGTCCAGTTACAGGGGTACCAAAGAACTTGAAAAGGTCAGTCAGACAGCCACTGAATCAGGATAAACCTGATATGACTGATCACATATTGTTACCAGAATTACATAAAATACTGAGAAACTGTGATGTGGATAGTTCTTCTTTCTATTCTTTTAAACCCCCCTCTTAACCACTAAAGTAAAGTTTTCTTTTTTGTAAGGTGAACAAATCTATATCTGTATGTTTTTCTTGAAACAAAAAGGCCACATTGTTTCCTTTTTACTTATGTTAGTAAATAATAATTTAAAATTATTCCGCAAAATCGGATACTGCTTCATGTATATTCAAGTTTTTTAGCTCTGGACGCATACATTAGATCATAAATGACTGAAATCTGGCTCACATTTTAATTGGACTTCAAATTCAAGCCAGGAAAACAGAACAGAAACATTTCTGCTTCTTCCTTGTAATGTTTCTTTTAGTTCATATAGATAGCTAAAAGTCCATCTTTGTATTGAAATTGGGATGGTATTTTCCTGTTTTCTGATTTGATCTGAAATAAACTTTTATAAGTTAGGCACATGTAACACCTAAGTCTTAAGTAATTTCTATTTTAAAATATGGCATTGTGGATATGATTGGAATTTTCTATAGTTTTAAGCTAGTTGTGGAAAGTTACTGCCCAAAGCACATGATCTACTTAGTGTGGTAAAGTAATTGCATGCTTTTGTTCTTGTCAGCAGTGTGTTTAATCAAAGATGGTCCTTATCTGTAAAGTGGTTCCGAACACACCCTCCCATTTGCAGTCTTTCTTCCTGTGGAAGACTGACCCCCTAAGAGCTCCTTACTGACTCTCTGTCTGTAAGCGGTAATTAAGTATACTCATTTTGCTGGCCCCTCTTGGAATTTCAGTTTGTTCACACCTCAGGGGCTTAATAACTGAAAATAGGTTTGAAAATTGTGGTCAGTTTGCCAAAATGGGAACAATAATTTCACATTATGAATTTCTTGAATATTGCTATGCCATTATTTTTAACTCACACAAACACTTTCTACAACAATAAAAGCTTTCTGCAGTAGACTTTTCCAAAGTGGGGCTATACTTGGATTTTTGAAAACCCTAAAGATTATCCTTGAAACATCATAGGATGTAATTGTTAGAATACATGTAATTTCTTGAAAAAAAAAATGGCCTCGAAGAATGATGCTGTTTATATTTGGCTCTTCATTTATTCATTTGCGTTAGTATTTCCTTTTTTTTTAAGTCTTTTGTTTTTTCACTGTTGCTCTTTTGTCTCTGTCTCTGTACAGGGGGATAACTCCTATGTGAAAGACCGCTGGTGTATGTTCGATGGATTCATGGTATTTTTCATCTGGGTCTCCCTGGTTCTGCAGGTGTATTGCATCTTTTGTTTGCATTTATTGCAATTTTCTGTACTGCAGGTCCTTGTACAGCTTGTCATAAGGTCATTTGTTAGAGTGGATTAGATGTATTAATAATCAATTTATTTTTGTTTTAGGTCTTTGAAATAGCAGAGCTTGTAGATCAGATGTCTCCATGGGGAATGCTGAGAATCCCCCGAGCGCTTATCATGATAAGGGCCTTCAGGATCTACTTTCGCTTTGAGCTTCCCCGCTCCCGCATCACTAACATTCTGAAGTAAAATACTGTCATGAGCATTTCAATGACATATGGTCTTTGTACATGTGAAATATGCCTCATAGATATATCTTTCTTTACTATTTTGCATTGCAGGCGATCTGGGGAACAGATCTGGAGTGTGTCAATATTCCTACTGTTTTTTCTCCTGCTCTACGGAATTCTGGGGGTTCAGATGTTCGGAACATTCAACTATCACTGTGTTACTAATGATACAACAGGGTAAGTACAAAGGATTAAAGAAATATAACTATTAATGCTTTTTTTTCACTTTAGGAAGTCCGATATTAACTTTATTACCAGTTTTACTAAACTACCATCTCGCTGAAGAAATTCTGAAACTAGAAGATACATACACTGAGTGTCTTTGTTAAAGAGCATATAAACACTGAGTGCAAAACGTCAAAGCAGAGAAATTATAATTATAATAATGCTTTTGGAGACAGAAGTTGTAGTAGTGACTGTAATGGTTAAACCCCCAGGTTGCAGCCAGAGTTAACACTAATTATAATTAAAATTTCCCACATTGTCCAGCCTTTGCATTAAGCTTCTCCATTTCCTTCCTGATGTCTTCCTAAGCACCCTAGGGACACAGAATATATTAGCCATTAATAGAAGGAAAGATAGCACAGGGCTTTGTGATATTCATGTATAGCTCTGCCATTCACCTGTATTACATCAATCCAAAAGTGGTGTGGCAGTTGGGCATTTAATTTGTTTGCTACTGTGCTCCTTTTCCCAAATCCAATATATATAAGCCTCTAATGGGGTATTTTAGAAGACTGTCACACATGGGCAGAAGTGTCTAATCTCTATTTGCCATATGCCCTTGGCACAAAGTCAGGCTCTCTAGCTTTTCACACACGGGATTTGATGAAAACTGGGGGAAAAATAGCAGGGGGGACATATTCTGATATGGACATTAAAGGGTTTTGGACATATAAATAGAATAGGGTCCCCTTTTATGGATGTCAGGATTGCTACAATTGACCTCACCACTGTTGAACTCCCTGCCATGAGTCATGACATTTGTGCTGGGTGAATGAGATATAATGCTTAAAGATGTGTTATTTTTGTGTTCTGTAGAGTTTTTTTTACAACTGTATTATAGTTTCCTTTTATTCTGAAATAAAATGATATTGTTACTGCAGTCAAGTCAACACACTGTAATAATTTTAAGGTTATTAGATATTTTGAACTGGTTAATGCAACAGTAACAATTTAAAACCATAAGCATGCTTTAGTAAAGGGTATCAATTGTCTTTTTGTTTTTGTGTTATAAAATTACAGATCCAGAAAACCAGTCATGAATAATTTCTTACATATTTGTTTTTTGTTTTTGTTTTTATTGGACTCACAAAACGTAATATTATTGCCTTTTCACTGGACATTTTCTCTCTTATTTCAGGCTTCATTTATCTCCCCTTTGTCATCAAGAAAAGGGATATCATTGATAAGACACATTAATATTATTCAGCCCAGTATAATGAGCTTTATCGGGATTCACCACTATGCCTTTGATTGCCCTTTGTGATAGTGCAATAAATTATTCCCTCTGATTCTCTACCCCTTAATAAACAATTTGGATGAATGTCTGGGCAGGCAATTTAAAGGCATTAATTTTCATTAGTCAAATCAAGCTGCTCCTGGTAACACCTGTGGCTAATAGACAAAGAGAAAGAGGAAGAGAATTGTATTTAAACATTAACCTCTATTTTTTCTCTTTTTTCTTAGACATTTTTTGCAAGCACCACCATTTATCATATGAGCTAGTAATTTTTATTTTATTTTTTTTAATTGGTTAGTAATGTGTCATTGAACAACTTGACCATCCCAGACACCCATTGCTCCCCTGATGGAGAAGGCTACCAGTGTCCTTATGGCTTCAAATGTATGGACCTGGAAGAACTGGGTCTGAGCCGACAGGAGCTCGGTTATAGTGGATTCAATGAACTAGGTATGGGCTATACATTCAGTGATGCCTTCAAACGTACACAGACAAAGATAACCATATATTACCATATATTTGGATTTGTTTAAAAATGTTTTATACCATTTTACAATTTATATTTCTTACAGAAGCCAATAAACAGACACATTGTAATGAAATTATTATTCCATACTGACTAAACTCCTTCACCTGGTGCTAAATATTTAACTAGAGCATTTCACCAGTAAATCTTCCATATGTTTTGTCAAGACCTGTGAAAAAATTGTTGTCTATTCTACACTGCCCAAAAAATATTAAAGGAGCACTTAGAAAACACATCAGATCTCAATGGGAAAAAATCATGGTAGATATCTATACTGATATGGTCTGGGTAATGTGTCACCAGGATGCCACATTGTTTGATGGAAATGAAAATGATCAACCTACAAGAGGGCTGAATTCAAAGACACCCTGAAAATCAAAGTGAAAAAATTATGCAGCAGGCTAGTCCATTTTGCCCAAATTTAATTGCAGCAACTCAGAATGGTACTCAGTAGTTTGCATGGCCCTCATGTGCTTGTATGCATGCCTGACAACATCGGGGCATACTCCTAATATCACGACAAATGGTGTCCTTGGGGATCTCCTCCCACATGTGGACCAGGGCATCACTGAGTTCCTGGACAGTCTGAGGGGCAACCTGGCAGTGCTGGATGGACCAAAACATAATGTCCCATAGGTGTTCTGTTGGATTTAGGTCAGGGGAGGGTGGCGGCCAGTCGATGGTATCAATTCCTTCATCCTCCAGGAACTGCCTGCATACTGTCGCCACATGAGGCCGGGCATTGTTGTGCACCAGGAGGAACCCAGAACCCACTGCACCAGGGTAGGGTCTAACAATGGGTCCAATGATTTCATCCCGATACCTAATGACAGTCAGGGTGCTGTTGCCCAGCCTGTAGAGGTCTGTGCGTCCCTCCATGGATATGCCTCCCCAGACCATCACTGACCCACCACCAAACCTGTCATGCTGAATGATGTTACAGGCAGCATAACGTTCTCCACGGCTTCTCCAGACCCTTTCACGACTTCTGTGTGCTCAGGGTGAACCTGCTGTCATGTCTGAAAAGCGCAGGGCGCTAGTCGTGGACCTGCCAATTCTGGTATTCTATGCCAAATGCCAGTCGGGGCTCCATGGTACCAGGCAGTGAGCACAGGGCCCACTAGAGGACGTCTGGCCCTCAGGCCACCCTCATGAAGTCTGTTTCTGATTGTTTGGTCAGAGACATTCACACCAGTGGCCTACTGGAGGTCATTTTGTAGGGCTCTGGCAGAGCTCATCCATTTCCTTCTCGCACAAAGGGGCAGATACCAGTCCTGCTGATGGGTTAAGGACCTTTTACGGCCCTGTCCAGCTCTCCTAGAGTAACTGCCTGTCTCCTGGAATCTCCTCCATGCTCTTGAGACTGTGCTGGGAGACCTTCTGGCAATGGGACATGTTGATGTGCCATGCTGGAGGGGTTTGACTACCTGTGCAGCCTCTGTAGGGTCCAGGTATCGCCTAATGCTACCAGTAGTGATACTGACTCTAGCCAAATGCAAAACTAGTGAAAAAACAGTCAGAAAAGATGAGGAGGGAAAAAATGTCAGTGTCCTCCACCCGTAAAACTATTCCTGTTTTGGGGGTTGTCTCATTGTTGCCCCTCTAGTGCACCTGTTGTTAATTTCATGAACACCAAAGCAGCTGAAACTGATTAACAACCATCTCTGATACTTAACTGACCAGATCAATAGCTCAGAAGTTTAATTGACTTGATGCTATACTCTGATTAACAAGTGAGTGTTCCTTTAAATTTTTTTTAAGCAGTGTATCAGCAAATTTAAAAAGTATCCATGTAGCATTGTGAAGTTGTATTTTGTGCATTGTATATAAATTCTGACCCCTCTCTAGCATTTCCTGTCCCATGCAGAAGGAATAAGCTAGTCATATAATAAAGTCTTGACTCAGAATTGTTAAGATGACAAGCATAGGTTAGTTTGGTAATTGTTTAACTGGGAAACTCAACTCTTTTACTTTTCTGCCATCTGTTTTTCAGTTACATTTGATGCCTGCTACTGGTTACCTGTCTTAACACTGATTAGAGGGATATTGTTTGTGCAGAGTATAATCACTCATATTTAGAAAAGCAACAGGAGATAGCCCACTCAACTTTTTCAAACATTACAATAATATGAAATGGTGTTTCTTTCCTGATGAAATCATCTTTGGCTAAGACTTAATAGAACAGACAGTTCATTTGCAAAGAGCACATTAACCAGAAAAACAGCCAAGAGTTTAATTGTTTTTGGCTTGGCCTGCTCACATAATTGATGTTAATTAGATGCATCAAAGATCAGTTGATTGGGTTTGAGTCTCTGGCAAACAGAATTTTAAGTCTTGTCATTATAACAAAGGGATCTATGAGGACTCTGTAAGCTGTCAGAATAAACACTCATTATAAGTAAAAAGAGAAACTCAAAGTGTTATCTTTTTGAAACATAACAATTGGTGTGTGGTTCACAGACATGTTAAGCAAAAGATGGATGCTGATGTTTGTTTCTTCAGAAATCAGCTTCTCATCTGACTACTTCTTTCTGACTCGTGTGTGTTTTTGCTCAGGTACCAGTATCTTTACTGTGTATGAGGCGGCGTCACAGGAAGGCTGGGTGTTCCTCATGTATAGAGCCATTGACAGTTTCCCTCGCTGGCGCTCCTACTTCTACTTTATAACTCTCATTTTCTTCTTGGCGTGGCTTGTCAAGGTTAGAGCTTGGCTCTCTCTACTGCACTTTTCATAATAATTTCTGGAGATTGTTGAACACCAAAAGGTTAAGGTTAATTGACATAACCTAATATTTCACCTACAAACATGATATTTTACCCTTTTTAGTAGAATGTCCTCTGGCTAATGAGAGAATTAATGTCACGTCTCAGACAGTGAAAGGAAGTCAAGCGATGGACTTGTACTTGGTCATTGACTTCTAATAGTCACAGCACTCTTACTCTTTCACTGTCTCTGTTTCATGCCATCTCCTCTCCTCTCCTTTTTTTTTTTACAGAATGTGTTCATTGCAGTCATCATTGAGACATTTGCTGAGATTAGAGTCCAGTTTCAGCAGATGTGGGGCTCAAGGAGCAGTACCACCTCTACTGCTACAACACAGGTACAGCTGTTACACACACAAGCTCACAGAGTAGAGCCACAAAATTGACGAATTGTATGTCTCGTGTATTTTGACTTGCATGTGGTGCCTACATTTGATCTTTTTTTTTTTTTCTTAAAGCTGTACATGTTGGTAATTAAGATCAAAAAATGTGTTCATTCATCAAAGTTGAGTTCATCACTGTTGCCTGAAAATTCAGATGACTAGAACACAAACACATTTTAACAGTGTTTAGCTTTTTAGTAGTCCATTGTGATCAATAAATGCCTTCAGATATATAAAAAATGACTGCCTAATGGCATTTACAGTCTGTTTTTAATAGACATTAGTGTATGTAAGCTCATATCTGCTGTGTTAAAAATAAAGCAGCAAATTCTAGTAAAGCAGACAAGACATTTATTTGGCCAAGTGACAAGTTGGCTCTCAGTTCCAGGGAAGGTTTGCTTTGCAAGCTTGCATGTCGACTGTGTGAAATGTTTCTTGCCTGTGTTGGGCCTTTACTGAATCGTTCGGTGGACATAGTGAAAGCTGTGTCCGAATTGGTGGCATCAAGTTGGGCAGGTTCTCAGTGGGCGTTTGGCTCATCCAAGATTATGCATTTTCACAGATTGCGTTTGTTTTATCAGGGAAAAAATCCAATGGTACAGCTAAACACTAATGCTGTAGCAAACTGTTACCTCTCTACTCTTGATAGCAAAAACTGACAAAACAATCAGCTAGCAACTTAAGATTTTGAGCTAGCGCAGATCATTGTATTCACAGTTACTAGTGGTGATTACAGCTGTTTCTAGCAAATGTTAGGGTTATGGTGACTCAACATACACACTTTAAAAAATATGTGGCAAATCAGTGTCTTTACACTGCATCATACCAGTCTGATAAGTGTGATTAGTATGAGCAGATTTGTTATACCAACAAATTCAAGGTCCAAAGACAGAAATGGCTGAAACTGTTTTATGCCATGAATGTCTGGGTCACGCTCATGAAAAATCAAAAAAGGCAGTTAATCCTTTGGAAAGAGTTTGGTAGATAATTTATTTTCCTTTGCCATGAAAAGAAGATAGTTTAGGTATCCTATCAGCATGTCTTGGGTGCATCCCTTTGATCCAGAACATACTGAGGGATTATTCCCTTGCGATTTACTGTAAGAGCTGAACAATATGGCTGGAGAGAAGATCTTCTAAACTACCTTGCTTAGCTTTGTTTTGCTTTGTTTAACTCCCTCGTCCTCAGTGCTATCTGGAACTTGAGGCTAGGGATCTCTGCATTATTTTGTCTGCTGCCCTTGAGGGAGCTGTTTAGGATGTCAGTCCTTTGCTTTACAGTTCTTTCTTGACTGTTCTGTGACAGGCTTCTTCAGGTCAGCCATGGTTTCTTTGCCTCTAGGGGTGTCCAGCACATTGCTGTCATGAGGCAAGCTGTGTGGCATGTGACAGACATGTTCCAGCCATCTCCATTGGTACACTTTGTCCTTCTCTGCAGATCTTCTGTTTGGCTGAAAGATCTTGAGAAGACCTCCAATTTTCATTTGAGAATGAAAGCGGTCTTTTAGCTATACAGCAGACCACAGATGGCACTGTTCATGAAAACACTGAGCATTGTCTGAATGCTGAGGCTGGTGGATTTCCAAAAGGACTTAAGCATGTGAAAGCTTTTGATAATTCTAATGTTGATCCATCTTGTTCTCAGCACCCCCCCCCGGTAGATGAAATACAGGTGTTCTTCCTCAGGCCCTGTTTCTATTTGTCATTAACCTTAAGTGAATGGTACTGGCTGTCTTGCTGAAGATCTCTGTCTGGGTGTATGGATTGGTGACTTGAGTTATTTTAAACATCATTTAAACATTAATGTAAAGAAGACTTGCGTTTAGACCCTTAAAAACAATATAGCGTGGGGGTTGCCCACATGGGTTACTCTATAATAGATTTCGACTCATTTCTCTCATTTCTTCTAATGACACCATGTTATTAGACAACATGTTGTCTAAGACAACATGTTGTCTAATAACTCCCAGAAATAATGTGATACAGCAAGATAACTAAAGTTACATATGTTATGGCTCTAATAACCCTTTAAAGCCTGAACCATGAAATAATTGCCAGAAAATTCGAATTTTTTGTGTTTATTTAACCTTCTGACAAATTCTGTAAAAAAAAAAAGAAATTAAATATTAACTTGCATAAATTATTTTTTTGCAATTTATTGCTTAAAAATGTGTTGTGCTATTTATTTAGGTTTTTCGGGGGGGGGGGGGGGGGCACCCC
>VUQS01045872.1:19481-31836 GCA_015108495.1 Heterochromis multidens
ATCACACTGATGATGTAGAAGACTCAAAAACTCACAAAAAACATCTCCAGAGTTTAAATAGACAAATATCAACAAAAAGAAATTTGTCCTTTAACAATAATTAAATAATACTTTAAAAACAACAACTTGCATTTTATTGATTTAGATGTATGAAAGCAAATTACAGTATTGACCTTAAGAGTTTCTTTGCCCTTATGTTTACCTCTAGAGTTTGCCTTTCACTGTTTGTAAATTGTTTTGAAACTATAGAGGAACATAAGCAAGAAAGAAATTATAAGGAATATTTACAGATGTTAAGGCCCCAAGAGCCATTCAGTCACATATAAAAGTGATTTATGTGACAAAAAATAATTTGAGGTTCATTCTATAAATGGTTTCTTATTGTGGATTGTGTGTAGCCAAACTCTAATGAATACAGTACAACAATATATAACAAATATGTTATGGATCCATGGACAAATTTGCAGTTAGCAGTTTTGCTGATGGTAAAGCTATAATTGGCCAGTGTTTGGTTTAGAGTTTAAATATTTGACATGAATAATCAGAATGATGTTGGGCTGACAAGTAGTGAATTGCTTTTGTCGTTATTCTCCCTCAGTCCTGAAAATGATTTGTCTTGTAAAGTCATGAAAGTAAAACCTCTGCTACTTCACTCATGATGGAAAACAGGCTAGTGCCACTGGCATACTCCTGTGACCTTGAAAACATTTAGCCTTTCTTGCCATTATCAAAATTAATCATAATCACATCGTCATGCCCCAGTCTTTATCTTAGAGGGGGGAAAAACTAATTAGCTGTGGTGTAACACTTAACTGTCAATCACAGATGCTGAAAAGAATATGATCCATCCTTCATATTCCCCAGAGAGGAAGGTTGGTAAAAGGTGGCCCTGGGAGATACAACCCATTCTATACTCCCCATTTCTTGTCTTTGCTGTCTTTGTCTGCAGATTATTTAGGCTTTTAATAGAGATTAGTGTGGAAAGCTTAACTATGTTGATTAAAAATGACAAAGGATAAATCAGCCTTTGTTTGACAAGATCAAACTTTAACTTCTATATTCTGATGAGTAGTTATTAAGTGCTGAAAATGAAGCTGAATTATAGTATAATTTTATTTTGGCTTGTCTGAAGGAGAATAATATCAACTTTAGATTTTTGATATCAAGGTTGTAGATAGCATTGTTTTTGCTGGTTTAAAAAAAGAAAACAAGATAATGACATGCTATGGATTGGACAACAGAGTCAAAAGGATGTGATTAAAATGATGTGGTAGACATCAAAGCTGAAACAGTGTGTGGTAGGTGGGATGGTGGGTATGCAATCAGAGATAGGATGACAAATGATGCAATCATGTCTTTGAATTGATTGTTAGCTGCAACTCAGTCCTCACATTTGTGTTATATGCCACTCACATCACTTCAGAGAAAATTCATGATACGAAAGGATTTAATCCACCACCTACTGCATGGAATGATGTCAAGGACAGTCATGGCAAAAACACTACCAGCCCATTTGCTAAATAAAACATTAATATTCCAGATTAAGTCACATCTGGCTCGTGTAGAGTTCAATGGCAGTGTTCTCCTGTTTTTAGACTAGTCTTTTTTTTTTTGCTAGCAGCATGTTAGCACGTTGTTGGCATTTGTGTTGGTCAGTTCTCTGCTTTGGACCAAACCAAAATGTCACAGTAAATGTTGGCTAGATTGCTGTGTATTCCATACAAACATTTTGGTCACCAGAGGATGAATACTGAATTTGGTAAACTTTTGACTTTGCTGTTAGTTTTGCAGAAGTTTCTACCTGATCCCACATGATCGCCTGAAGCTTCCTCCACCACCAGGCCAAATTTTAATTTATGCCATGCTTTAGCATATGCATAAATGCCCATAAAATTAACAACATTCCTGTGAACCTCACCTGTACTTTCTGTTTAATGCCAGTTGCAAAAAACTATGCTGACCTACTAAAATAAGACAGTTAGGATGGTAAATGTGATATCTGCAAAACCATTTGTATAGTCACACTGTCAACTTTAGCCTGTCATTATTGTGCTGTTGCCCACATACAGCTATCATACAGTAATTCTTCACAATGAGTAATCATTTCCAGGTCTGCCAGGAAAAAAGTGAACTTTTGAATTTAGTAACTCTGCTCTTTGAGCAGCAAAAGCCTCCTTTAAATGTTTCCTATGGCTTGATTGAGAGATTTCCTATCCCACTGATAATAGGCATATACCCTTAACCCTCTATATACCATACAGAGAGAGAGATACAGAAAATCATTCGCACCCACAGCCACCAGGCTTTATAATTCTCATATAAATAGCAGATGAGCTGTCAGACAAATGAATTTCCCTCTGGGATCAATAAAGTTATTCTTATTCTTATTCTTATTCTTATTCTCATTATTCTCCGTATGTTTGATTTGGGCTCACATAGTTTTTTCCAGCCTAGACAGCAAATGGTTATGTAGGGTTTTCATTAAAATCATAGTACGACTGTATCTATAATATGACTTAGATGAAACTGTAACTGTATATCTCATCAAGCAATTAGCATCTGTCTCAGTGGCTGAGACACTTGATCTTGTTATGATATTGACACATGGCAGTTACTGTATGTTTGCTGTGTGTGGGTTATGGTAATGTTTGGCAGCTAACTGAAATAACCACTTTAGGTTGATTCTTATATCAAGTTAACTCTTTGTTGACATGTCTTATGTCTTAATTTGTTGCATATTAATGAGTGAACCAGCTGTCTTGTGAATTTGAAAGTCTCCGCTGTGATATTGGCTTGTTTTTATTTCCGGTGATAGGTCCTGAGGCCTGCATACTGTATTTAGTAGCTATCACACTGTTTGTGTGGGTTGGTTCTGTGTGTATGCCTTCAGCTTTTTTGTGGCCACAGATGTCTTATGAAGATGTAGCCTAAGGGTTGAAATGTGTGTTGTGTCCAGTGCTTTGAATAGTATGTAGATTTTTTTTGTGTGTGTGTGTGTGTTCTGCCACTTATATGCTGTCCTTGTGCCTCAGATGTTCCATGAAGATGCTGCTGGGGGATGGCAGCTTGTTGCTGTGGACGTCAACAAACCACATGGCCGAGCGCCTGCCTGCCTCCAGGTAAACAGACCGCATAATTGATATGCTGCTGGTGTAAACTGTTTCTTTTTCTCTCTCATATGCACCTGCATAATTCTTATTCTGCCTATTAACAAAAAAGCAGATAACCTTATTCTCTTAACAGCTGCTATAGACAGATGCAGTATCACTTCATTGTTTTCACATTTGTTTCTTCAGTGGCTGAACAGTGTCAAACGGCTAAGTGATGGGATTTAAAACGAGGGGAGGCTCATGTTTGATGTGTAACGCTGCGCTAATGATGTCGCTCCAGTGATAGATGAGCCTTAAATGACTTCTACATGATGGACACCACTGGTGCCTCGTGGTTGGTGTGATCCAAATGGTTGGGCTTTAAAGATAAGCTGAAAGCAATGGGTGTTGTTTGCAGCTGGCCCACTGTTGATAGTGGTGTGTTGTGGCGTAAAAAGCTGGGCCCTTGCTTTGAAAGACTGCCAGTGGAGTCTGCAGCTATGTGAAGGTGGATGACTGTCAGCAGCACACTCTAATGGAGTTAAAGCTGCTCTGGAGCTAAGTTTTGAGGAGGCACACACACATACACAGAGCAAGGAAGAGAGTGCAAATAATAAGAGACAAATTTGAAGAAGGGAAGAAAAGAGAAAATGTGAAATATGCAGTATTCCCATTAAAGCAGCATGTCCCCCAGAGCCTCATCATCGGTTGAAGGAAAGATTTAGATAGAGGGATAACCAGAGGGATAAACACGGCTGACTTCCCTCTGAGCCCTGTGCTGCATTACAAGGAACAATCAAAGACTTCTTCATTTGCTTTATTCACTCATAACAAATAGCTATTATTGTCATTGTGTGCTAACAAGAAGACCATTTCTAACAGTAGAAAGGTTAATGGACTGAAAGACAGCAGCATTAGGTCACGTTTATAGCACTGGTTCTAAAAAGACAGCTTCCATTTTAGTCAGACTGCTGTGTAGATGAAGTGCGGGTTAGATTGCATTCGCCTCCAGTTAAACCATGAGCAGCTGTCTCAGAAAGAAGCTAACTCTGGCTTGACATTTTTAACTCGGAAGGCCATGCCTTCTTGGTTGATTGCTTTGCAGTATTTGGTACTGTACATAATTCTGCATTTTACTTTAATATCATTAAATGCTAATAGTAGGATAGAAGAAAGGAAAGGATTTTTTTTTAAGTCGTACACTAGAGGGTGTAGACTTTGTGGGGCCGGCTCCCTGTGAGACGGACCAAGCTGCACAGTGTATTTGTGGATGCAGGGCAACTCACACCTCCATCATATGGTCTTGGATATGGTCTTGAAAATGTGATAGATGCCCCCTGTCAAAGTGAGCCTAATATTTGTCTTTGATAACTAAAACATAGAAACATAGGGCAGAATGATCCTGATATTGCTTTATTAATTTCAGCTGAATCTATTTTATAGTAAGGCCAGTGTTAGACAATACATGTATTATAACAATAAATAGAGTTTTTAAGGAACTTGTCACATTTAGTAGCAGGTCTGTGTATTGGATCAAGTGTGTGATTCAACTTTTCTTACATTTGGCAATATTGCCAAGATAAGATATCTTCACATTTTTTGCATATTTATCAATATTGCTAATTATGCCAATATACCTGGTTGCCAGCCCTCTTGGTATATTTACACTGAGGCATACCCTGCTTCATCTTTTATTTACCTCTACACAAAACCATAATTTACAAAATAAGCATGATGTTAAATTAAATAAGACTTAAAACTAGCAAGTAAGACCATAAACTCAACAGGAAAAGGTTTGCTTTTTTTCCCCATAGACATCTAAAGAATGTAGGTTTAGAGCACTTCCCCATGGCAGTGCTCTAAATCTTCAGACATGGAAGCTACATCGATCTTTTATTTACAGTCTAAGGCTGTGTATAAGGTGACATTTCATACTTATGTAATCTGAAGTATGCTAAAATAGTTTGTGAGATGTTTTTAGTATGTCTAGGGATTATTAATAAATATCCATCAATGCATTGCAGTAGTTATGCACATTTGCTGAACAGACATTACTGGATGGTAATCAAGGCAGCTCAACAACTGGCAGCGTGGCTCTCTGTGAATTTAACATGAACACACTAAGTAGGGTGTCCAAAAAGATACATACTACAGTTTATTTATACAAGCATATGTTGTAAATATTTAGTTTATAGTATATATTACTATGGGATTTCAGACCCCACTTTCAAGCTAGCTTAGATGCTTGTCATTTCCATTTTTCCATGGTAACACTCAGTGACATCTGCTTACCAGTGATACCAACTGACAAAACCTGGGGAAAATGGGGTTTGCAGATAAAATTGCAGGGCGAGCAAGGAAAAGAAGATTTTGTTTGACTAACCTGTTGTTTGACTAACCCAACTTGTTGGTTGTGGCATTCTTTTGCTTAAGTTGGTATGTAAATTTTTGCCTGCTTGAGCATTCAGTATGTCAAATGTGAGGCAAATAATGATTAAGTATTAGCTGAAGACTTCTGACTGATTTTGACATGCATTGTACAGTGCTAATTTCAAAAGTCTTCCATTGTTTTCTGGTGCCAGTCAGACACTGACAGCAGTTTGTGGCATGTAAAGCCATCAAACCGCTCTGAAAATGTTTTGATGTTTTGATGTTGTCAAAAACACAGCAAGATCTAACCCAGCTCTTCTAACCAAACCAGAAAGACCTAATCAGAGATCACAAAGAAGGATTTTAAGTAAGGAAATGTTTTACAGTTTTTACTGATTATTTGTTGAAAGAGGTTAATCTCATCTCAGATAGACTTTACACAAAATGTTCACCAATATTGACTTGAAAAATTCTTTTTTTTCCTAGGACTGTCTTTCCATGTATTGAAACAAACCAGCCCATAATATGCTTTGACTTCTAATGAGGAGGCATAATAAAAATAAAGCAATAGTCTGTCTATAATTTTAGCTCATGAAATCACGAGATTGACCACTGACAATGGTACTTAAAAACTGGAATTTCCTTAATGTATTGCAATTTTTATATATTTTTATATATTTAACTTAAAAACAAATAAAATGTACTGGAAATTCATTATAAAATCACTTTAAAGTGACAGGACATGGGATTGATTGCTTTGACAATTAGAGTGTAGGTGCACCCATGTATCTGTGCATCCATGTCGTGGGCAGTGGTACACAGTAGTTTACTTACTGTATGTGTATGTTTACAGGTAAATCAACCTGAAATTTCTGTTCTCTGATGTAATGGATGGTGTGAGAAGGCATGCCATATTATACCAGTATCAGATTATTAATGGATACTGCTTGCACTCTTTCTTTAAAGCCTTGGCAAACACAGTATTTCTTTGCCTTTTCACCCATATCAGAAGGGAACAGTGTTAGCTGACTAGACAGGTAGAGTGAAGACAGGTAGTGGAGATCCAACCCGCAGGGCCATCTGTGAGTGCTGGGGAAGTGAAGTGTGAGTTTCTGTTCTGCTCTGCCTGGCTCCAGAGTAATTGGCCGTCAAATGATTAAAATGTTTCAGCGCTGGCAGGTGGGTGCTTTCTGCAGATAGGAGGCCTGTGTTTGCCTGGTGCTGGCTCACCTATACCCGTCGGAATGTCTTTTAAACCACGTGCATGTGTCCGGTCATGCCTCTGTCTCTTCGACTGGCAGCCTGTCGATCTGCATGTTGACGTCTGCGTATTTGCTTGTGTGTGTGTGTGTGTTTCAGTCTGGGTCTGTCTTGGTCCAATCTGGCTGCAGCAGTTGGAGATAGCACATAATTGATTAACCACCTGCTCTTTTTGGAGACAGAGAGGAAATGGCAGCTTCCTCTCCTGAGGGGCTACAAACAAAAATAGCCCTCTAAGCAGGGAGTACCTTCACTTTCCTTGTTCACTCTAACAGCTGTTTTTCTAATGTTTTTATTAATCTTACAACAGCATAGCCTTAATCTAAATTTTGACAACATATGCCATCCTCATTGTTGTGATTTTTGTTGAATTTGAACTTTTTGTGTAATTTTACTGGTATATAGTCTAGATGTGATTGAAGTGTAGACTTTGGGCTTTTCAAGGTGTTTAACAGAAGTATTGCATGAATTGTTTAGGAATTACAGCCAATTTTATATAGTACATTACAAAAAATTTGCAGGCATGTTGTGTTATTTGTGCTATTGAAATCCACCAGCAGGAATTTTCTAACTGCTGCGAATAGAAAAAAGAAATGCATACATGCTTGCATGTTTCTCTTTAATATAGCATTAAAAACCTATTTTTATGTTTAGAAACTGTAACCAGCAGTAGAGTTTAGCATTAAGGGCTGTGAGAATGCAAGACATACATGTGTGTTTCTGTGAGTTTTTAGTAGTGGCCTATAAGTGCCGTCTTGTATTCAGTAGGTCTCTCTTCTCTATATTTTAACCACACAGACTGCTTGGACAATATTTATTTAAGGTTTTTCAGTCATAGACCAGTGGAGGTTAATGAAGCATTCTGTTTCTTTCCCCACAGATTTGGTCTGCTAATTAGCCCCTGATGCTCCAGCATGCCATAATTACACCGCAGATTGGTGCTTTGGCTGCTATAGGCAAAATAAAGAGAAATACTCACTGCAGATATATACTATTGGAGTCAATAATTAAAATAGCTTTAAATGACCACTGAGGGAGAGTGGAAAAACCATAATAAATGTTAACGTCTTCTAGTAATCCAGCAGAATCATGTGGTTAATTTTGCATTGTCTGTTTGGCAATGAGCAACTGATGTTGCTCACTCTATCTGCAGAGCTAAATGTAGTGTGATGGATAAACCAATAGCTTACTGAGTGAAAGGAGGATCTTTTTGACCTCTCTCACTCTCTAAAGCCAGAGGTTATAGATTCTCTTGAGCCCCTGTTTGCCCCTGCCACTGATCTTTGTCTTCTGGATCTTCTCAGTGACACCACTCGTGTCCTTTTAGGCAGCCACACAAACACAAAGATCTATGCAGTGTGTGAAGGTCAGAGTCAGTTTGACTCTGTGTGGAAGGAGAAAGAGGGTACAAAAAAAGGAAATTGACTGGGGAGAACACAAGATGAGGAAAAGAAAGTGACATAGCACAGAGGTATTACAAGGTAGGTAGTGCATATGTGTAATGTGAAAATCGATCATTTACAAGAAGAAAATGAACAACATGTGACTGTTCCTGTGAGATCAGCACTGAATGTAATTGTTCTATTAGTCTAGACAGGTGCACAGTGATATATATGCTGAAATTAGACAAACCACAAAGTCTTATTCTAAGAATAAGACACGAAATGGATGCAGAGGTGGCAAAGCACAGCAGATATTAAGAGTAGGAGGGTACAGAAAGGCAGACTATCATGTTTTATTAAGACCTGTTTTCCAGCCTGAGACATGAGTCAGCCTGCTGTAGTCAAGGCTGTAATAAGTCAAGGGGCTCCCACTTAACTTGATCCCCAGCCCAGTAAGACTTTACGCACCCACTCCTTCAGCCAAAACCTTTCAATTACAATAACTCTGTGTTGATCTCTTAATTTGACAGTAGGCTTCTGAATTACGATGCCTGCTTTGCATGTTTTTTGTATTCAGTTGTGCACTGTGGAATAAAAAAGACTCGAAAGAACTCTTTGTTGTCAAGTCTAGAGACTGAAAAGATAACTCAAGCAAAGCGGTCTGTAATCCCACTCAAGTTCTTCTTAATCTCAGTAAACAGGAGAGAGAAAACTGTAGCAGCAGTAGGTGCCAGAACATGGCCCAGTCTGTTGGTGACAATTCCTGTGTGACTACTGCTTTTCCCTGCCAGCTATGTGCACATGTGCTACACTCCTCTCATGTACCAGCGGAAAGAGCATTTGTCCTCCTTGGCAGTCTGAGGGAACAGACAGAACACGAGGAAACAGCCAGTCTGTGTCTCTTTGTTGATTGTGTTACAATTGCAGGCTCTGGAAAATTTTCAGGTATTATGGAAATATTCCCATCATTCAGATGATCTGTCTCTATACTTACAGCGGATCGTGTTGGTACATCTCTTATATGAGGACAGCTGAATATTGTCTCAGCTCTTTTGTGAGATTACAGTTTATGCCTCACTGACCAGAGCCTTTAGAGAGTGAGAATTTACTTCACTGTTCAAATTGACTTAGCATAAATTCTTTGACAAAGAACAAATGGGCTCAAGTCAAGAAACAAGAAGTCTCGATGAAAAGATAAATAGATGTTTATTACCTATTCCTTCATATTTTTAAATTGCACTTTTCATTTTACCACAGAAAAACACATGCTGAGTGCACTTTTCGCTAGATACCAATTTGCATGCCACTTGAAATGATCTTTTCTCCACAACACTATTTGTATGCATAATTTCTATCATGGACAATCTGTTGCAGTCTAGAAAATAAGAGCTGAGTACATGCTGCATATTGGAGGTATACTGTATCGTATATTAGAAATCAAGCTTTGCTTCACTTGCAGACAAAATCATGCCATTATTCCCTGGAAAAAAGCCAAAGTCACAACTTAATGAATGTGTAGCTGCTTGCAACACTTGAATTAACCATGTGTATCTGTGAGTGTGTGTGTGTGTGTGTGTGCATGATTGTGCCTGTGTGCAATGAGCACCTGGTATTTCAAAGAATCAGCCAGAGGCAACTCAAATAAATAGCATCCATCAAACAAGTGGGAAAGGATTTCAGAGACATACAAGCTGAGGAACATCAAACAGCAGGGGAGAGCCATCTTGTCCTGCAGTTGATGCTCTTAAATTGATTCTGACATCTTGAGGCCATACAGGGTGTGCCAGTGTCATTAGCTGCATTAGGGAAACTCAGCTATTTTGCCTTTGGTACAACATGGAGAGCGTTATATGGTGAAGTGCACCGCATATTTAGGCAATTTGGAGAAAATGGCAGTGTGAGGGGAAGATTAAAAGGTTTTTTTGTGGCAGACGTGAATGGTTACAGGACTGTATCTCCATATGACAGATGTTACAAGTAGGCAGTGCTCTCCAGCTTTTCTTAGCGATGTGATTCCCAAAAGCTGACAGAGAATATGGGCAAAGTCAGGACCTTGAGAAAATTGACTGCTTCATACACACACACTCACACTCACACACACACACACACACACACACACACTCACACACACACAGATCCATTCAGCCAAAACACCCATGGGGGAGAACGTCTGGTTGCTGGAAATGTCAAACTGCTTTGTCACGTCCAATCTCAGTCAGGGAGCTTAAGCACTGTGTGTCTAGAGTGGGCATGTGTAAGTTCGGCAAAAAACACCCATCCCCAAGGCTATGAGCTCTGTTAGCCTAGCCAATAAGTTGAGTTTTAAAAAGTAAAAAGAATTCAAGCTTATGACGAACAAGAAGTGAAATAAGAAAAGATTGTGAAAGATTTGGCTGCCTATACTGGTTATTTCATAGCTCTGTACATGACTGGGTATTATGCAAATTACATCATCTTAAAGAGCACCTTAACACCAGCTGAAAATCTTGTTTTTGCTGACATCCAGTGGTTTAAGTTTTCATCTTCCTTCCATCTTCGTGTTGCTGGACCAGTAGAGTAGTAGAGTGCACTTTTGGTCACGTCCAACCCAGCACCTGCATGAAAAGTCCATTTTGTGTCCATATCCAGAATTGCCCCTGAACCCTTGCGCTTAACCTTAAAACTACACGTAAAACTAACCCTATAACTTTTAACCCCCCTTTTTAACCCACTTTAATCCTCATACAGCCCTCTGCTGGTCAACAGTTTGCTGGTCTGCTGCTTTTTAGTTAGTTTTTCAGGGAGCTAAAACTACTTGGTTAGGGTTAGAGAAAGTCAGAATTAAAAGAAACCAACATAGACATACAGGAGACAGGATGCTGACAATAATCTCACATATCAAAGTCATGTTACCAATGTCATTGCTCCTGACAGAAGTCTGTCTTTGTTCCATAAGAGAATCCTTGTCAGGTAAATATAAGTGTGGTAGAACAGCCAGCAATGCATCATGTAATTTACCTGTCAGTCTGTAGCTCCGTTGTGTAAGTTAATAATAGTTCTAATATTAATCTAATAATTCCTCATCACTTGTTTTCAAAGCAGTAAACTGACTGCAGATCTGGATTTCTAGATTGTCCTTGTGTGTAGGAGGGTGAATGGCAGGGGGCCCGTTTTCCTGGGGCGAATTTGATCTTTCCAGCAATGTTGCAAACGCTCTTCATCTGTCTTAAAGTCTTCCTCTCACTTTTCACTTTTTCAGTCCTTCCTATTGCTAATCTCACATGCAAGTCTTTTTTTAGGGTGAGTGATTCTACCCACTCACATGCTGTTCATCCTGCCATATACAATATGTGCAGTTTAGGGCTGTGATCACATCTGTCACATTGTTTCCGAAAGAATGCATTGTTACCACATTTTTCTGAAAGAGCAGCCTGTGTTTCGCATCACTGTGGGTCAGTTTCATCACATTCTCGTATGTCATGATTGTTTTCATCATGTGATGTTGGACGCATTCAAAGCCACTGTTTTTCTCACAGGAAACAGCATACAGTTATTGCTCCCTTTTTCTTGTTTGTGCTTGTCTGAATACACACTGATTCTGATGTCTGGAAGGATGTTTCTCATAGTACTTAATGAAAGCCTCTTGATTGCTTTTGAATTTTCGTGTGGGACTTTTTTGCTTGTTTCTGTACTCTATATATCTATATATATCTATATCTATATATATATATATATATATATATATATATCCCGTGCATTCTCGGTTGGCACGTTACAAAGCCATTTCTAAGGCTTTGGGACTCCAGTGAACCACAGTGAGAGCCATTATCCACAAATGGAAAACAGTGCTGAACCTTCCCAGGAGCGGCCGACCTACCAAAATTACTCCAAGAGCACATCAACGACTCATCCGGGAGGTCACAAAAGAACCCAGAATAACATCTAAAGAACTACAGGCCTCACTTCTCTCAGTTAAGGTCAGAGTTCATGATCAACAATAAGAAAGAGACTGGGCAAAAACTGCATCCATGGGAGAGTTCCAAGGAAAAAACCACTGCTGACCAAAAAGAACACAAAGGCTCGTCTCACATTTACCAAAAAACATCTTGATGATCCCCAAGACTTCTGGTAAAATATTCTGTGGACTGACGAGACAAAAGTTTGACTTTTTGGAAGGTTTGTGTCCTGTTACATCTGGTGTAAAACTAACACAGCATTTCATAAAAAGAACATCACAGCAACAGTCAAACATGGTGGTGGTAGTGTGATGGTCTG
>VUQS01045877.1:0-19606 GCA_015108495.1 Heterochromis multidens
TGCTGGGGGTTTCCCATGATGCACTGAGCGTTTCTCTTTCTCTCACCTCTGTTCACTCTCTATGTGTGTATACACCTCTCTGCATTTAATGAGTTATTATAAATCTCTGGCTCTCTTCCACAGCATGTTTTTGTCTTTCTCCCCTCACCCCCAACCGGTCGCGGCGGATGGCTGCCCCTCCCTGAGCCTGGTTCTGCCGGAGGTTTCTTCCTGTTAAAAGGGAGTTTTTCCTTCCCACTGTTGCCAAGTGCTTGCTCATACGGGGTCGTCTGATTGTTGGGGTTTTCTCTGTATTATTGTAGGGTCTTTACCTTACAATATAAAGCGCCTTGAGGTGACTTTTGTTGTGACTTGGCACTATATAAATAAAATTGAATTGAATTGTTTGTTTTTGTTTTTTTTTTTTGGAACCAGTTTAATATTTGACTGAATGGAACAAATGCTTTTTCTAATCATACTATTAATTAACAATAGGAATGGAACTGTCCATTATTTACAGTAGTTTATGTAGTTTATCAGTTTTTAAAGTCGTTCCAAAATCATTTTTAATGGGAACATTCATGTTCTCACACACTGAAACACACAAATACACACTCAACCCTGACCTCCATCTCTCTCTATTTCCCTGCAGTGAGCTCCAACCAGAGCCATGGGGAGTACCCAGACTGCCGGAGTGAGAGGGAGTCAGGAGGGGAGGCATCTCTCCTGGTGTCTCCGCTGGTGGTGGCGGGGATCGTTATAGGTCTAGTCCTCTTCCTCTCCTGCATCACCATCATTGTCGGCAGCTTGCGCAAAGACAGTCGACTCCGAAACCCTCACCTTCGAGCCAGCTACGGTCAGTCTGTGACACACCTATTGATCATGCTGTATAACTTCCTTCTTTGGTAGGTTTTCAGGTTTCCATTAGAATGTAAATACAGTATTTCAAGGCACTAAGTTGTTATGCAACATGATATCATGGGCACCACTTCAGGCAAGTCTATACATTTAAATCTTTAGGAGTCTCATGCTACACGATTTAATTGAAGCAAATTGGTTGGGTAGAGTTGGGGTTAATTACAGTGAGGGTTAGGACATTGTTTTATGATACCAGACTGAAATATGAAAAAAGTAGGCTTTAAATAGATGCTGTTAAGTAATGTGCATCAGCTGGAGTATGAGATGAGAAGTCACGTACACGAACACTACATAAAAGGTTCAAATAAATTGTAGTCCATCGCCCTGATGTTACAGAGTGACCGCAGATGATAAAAGTCTAATTCCAGCACAGCATGAGGTTGATTTTTTTTTTTTTTGTCTCCCCAGGACAAGACAGTTTTTCTTATGGAGGTTCAGCAGGTGAACTGAGGTCTAGCTGCTTGGAAGACTTTCCTCCTGGTTTAGACTTTGACTCGTACAGAGAGTCTCAGATAAACAGTGCGTATCCTGACTCCCCACCACGGTAAGTGCTTGTCGAATCTAAGATGGCTATTGAACAAACGGCATTCTTCAGTATTCAAACACAAAAAGCTATCTTCAGAGGAAAAGTTTGATATACCATACATCTGATACTTTATTTCAAAAATAAAGGAAAATGTACCACTGTGATGTCTGTACACTAAATATGAAGGTGCAGTACTCCTAGAGGCCTGCTAAAATTGGAGACAGAAGGACCCTTTGTTTTTTACAGATATCACGTGTTAATTACTCAGATTTTTTTCTCCTGTTATTCAATCTTTGTGCTTTAAACAAAGCCAGTCACTGGGAATAGCCTTATATTTAGAATTCTTTGGATTTGGACAAATACAAAAATCAAAAGAAAAAAAATCTTAGAAGAACAAATCAAATGAAATCTTTAGCCTTTCCTCAGCTACCCACTAAAATAAGTAAAATAAGAAAGCAGAACCTCTTTCGTTTGACATATATGTGAAATGTCAAGTATAAAATATGAGTGACCATTCATCCAGTATCCTTCACTGTTCTTTGGCCACTTGGTTTGACCTTTTTTCTGTGGTAATTCATTTATTAGAGAGCAGTGCTACCTTTGGTGCCCTTTGCAAGATTTGGTGTGAATATGTGCATGTGTGTGAGAAAGAGGGAGAGAGAAAGAGAAAAAAAAGAAAGAACTTGCTAAAAGCCAGTGTCATGGTGTTTTTGATCTAAATGTCAGCTGGTCTAATTGGCAACTTTAATAATTCACATAAATCCCTCCCCTGCAGCCCATATGTGTGTGCTTCATTCTCCTCCTGGTTCTTTAGAATCGTTCAAACACTTTACTCTGTCAAAGGGTGGGTAGTAGTCTATAGTCTTTAAGTCAGAGGAAATAATTCTCACACGATTGTACATATCATTTATTTTTTTCTTTTTCAGAGGATATTGCTTATAGTTCTCCACTTCTGTTGGCACCAAGTGTATACTCAGTTTCATGATTATCCAAGACTGTCATCTATCTGCACTATGTGATTGATATGACATTACATCTTATCACTTCCACAATTATTGTCAGACAACAAGGATAAACATATCAGAGAGCTAATTTACTGAAATGACTCACTGAAATTTAATAATAATGATAATAAACAGACACAATGGCACCACATTGCAGGAAAGAAATCCTGCTTTTTGCCCTTTTCTTGTGTAGTTACACAGATATTGTCATGTACAATCTATTGAGTATTGCAGAACTGCTGCATGTGACATATTCCGTGATTCCCATCCCCAGTCCACACAGAAACTGAATAAGTATTGTAGTGCTTCCTGGATTACGATGTTTTTGACTGTGGTGCTCTTTGGAAGGGATCTACATGTATAAACTTAAAAATCACAACACTCTTTCTGTTAAGTGAGTTAACTTTTTAACTCCTGACAAAGGTTTATATGTAGAAATGCATTTTTTATGTTAAATATGACTATGGTATTAGAAAAATTAAAGAAATGTTCTCATTACTGTGAAGTTTTTTTTTTTCATTCAACCCATTTTATGTGCAGTGTTTGAAATGCTCCGTATGGACTTTAATCCGCGTGAATTCCATAAGTTTGCAGTTCTTGCTGGTTGTTGGTCAAACATTTATCATTTTCAATCTGAGGGTCTGAGCTGCAGTTGTGTTTTAGGCACTAAACTGGAGCTCTGGGCATGTTCTTGGTGTAAGCTTCCAGCACAGATGAACACAATACACAGCAGGAAAAATGTATCATCTGTGAAGGGATACACCTGGTAGCAGCAGGGTTTAGTGGTGTTAAATGATGCTTGAGCTGTAAGGCCTAATGTGGGCGAGAAATTGTTCCCATATGCAATTACAGAATTTCAGTTTGAACAGTGGAAACGTGAGTGTAACAGTGAAAAACTACTTAGCTTTCTATCAAGAATAAGGAAAGAAAGCAAAGAGGAGAGGAAAAAGGAAGGGGAGCTAGCGATCTACGTCAGTACTCTGGCAGGGAACCAGAATGTTCTGGACCGCCTGCGTGAGAGCCGCACTTTTTGGCTTGGACGACAGGACAGCAGCCAACCAACGCATATGCACAAACTCACATACAGACTCACATCCATACATACAAATCACACTTTTTTTTTTACCCTAGTGTTGGCAAATTATTGTTTGGTACCCTGTCAAGAAGCAGGTAGTTGCAGTCATATGATCAGAGTGTGTGTGGGTGTGCATATTTGTGCGTGTGTGTAGGCCACAGATGGTTGAGGAAAACTCAGAGAACTCAGATCAACAGCTCACCTGCTGAGACTGTGAGCGCTATACTTCCGACACACACGTACACACACAAAGTCTGATAGAAAAAAAACTCACGCTTGCGGATCAGCGCCTCACCTGTGGAGACTGAAAGCTTCTGCTTCCTCTCAGGGAGAAGCTCAGCAAGCACACACACACACACACACATACACACATGCATAGACACACACTCCTTTCTTTCTCATTTGATTTGCATAATTACATTGGAGAGCACAAAGTCTAGGAAGATATGTGTGACATTCTCATCTAGTATTAAGAACATTTAAATGAGCATTAATTTAACAGTTTTGTTTGCTTTTTTAAATTTTATTTTATTTTTTTGCCACTTATCCAGACACTGATGTATTAATATAATTTTCAAATTTGTTATGGTGAGCATGTAATATTCAATATTTATGGCATGTTGCTCAAATTTAGACTAACGTTTGCCCATTATTATGTCCAATCTGGAGTGTCACAGCAATTCATTGTATGCTGCTGTTCTGATTGCAAGGATACTTAATCTGTTAAGTTCTGCTTATAACAGTGGAAACACCTCAGCCTCTGGTCAGCAATAAACCCCTTCTGAGCAGTTAATGTTGTACCAGTCCAAAAGCCCATACAGATTTAATCACTTGTTTTGTCTCTTGACATAGCTTTAATGAGCACAAATAACCCCCAATTCTAGTTCCGGTTTGTACCACCAAGTCCAAGGAAATAGCAGCTTAAACTTGTCTATATTTATTGAGTCTTTCTGAGGGCTGGGGCTGGACAGTTTGTTTGCTGAACAAGCTATCTGAAATTGGCAGATACAGAAAATATATGAATGGAACATGCACAACTATAGTGTAGCCATTTGTATTTTAAGGTTAGAATTCTATAGAATTTAGAATCATATTTGCTTTGTTGTACAGCAATAAACCACAATGGAGCAACAGCAGCCGACATTTGTGGCTTTTCACGTAACATTCAATAATAACCTGTTCAGGAGCAGCCGAGGTGCTTACAATCATTTGGCTGTAGCTGTGTCAGACTGTGTGACGCTAACTGCAAGTGTCTGACAAATACATGAAGCGTTTTCTCAGGTTATTATGCTGTAAAGTCATTTCTGCACAGTGCCACTTGTCATCTCATAGGATGAAACTAATCTTCCCACTGTGCACAAACTGGTAATGTAGAGATGAAAAGCAGGAAAATGAAAGTAGACAACTGACTATTGTTTTCTGGCACTTAAAGTAGTTTGATATGATAAAAACTGATCTGTTGAATTTTATATAAAGGTTTTATTCTGTTTCTGCTTTATGCTGAAAAATCAAATCAGATTTGGTATGATTCACTTTTTGCAGACAACACACACACAATAGCAGCAGCGTCTACAGTATATGGTTCTCAAACTCCACAGGCAAGAACCTGTCACAGTGGTAAAGAGCAGGAACATGCCGGCTTTACACACATAAATACACACACTCACACTGACACACACAGACCATATGCTGTAAGCTGTAGCAAGAGTTGTCTGGTGTTCAGTTCTGTAGAGCGTCATAACCATTGCATGAATACATGCCAGAGGTCCTCCCTTTCCACTGATATGTGTGTGCATTTGAGTTCCTTTTTATTGTGACAGTTGTTTAGACAAAATCTACTAGGTTAGGTGTTTAAATAAACCATTTTCACTGTTAGTACGAAAAAGGAAGCAGATAGCAACCTTCTTTGGCCCAGTATCAAAGCCAGACCACTTCATCCAGTGCTTTTGATAGACTTCACTCATTCTTTGCATTTTGTTTTGGTCAAGTACAGAGTTTTAGGCTGAAAACCCCCACAGAGCTCCAGAAAAGGGAAAAATAACCAGTTTATTAAAAAACCTATCCCTAATTGACAGAAGGCTGTCAGGAGATCCATCTGTCCATCCATTTTCTTCCGCTTATCCAGTTCAGGTTCATTGGGGACACCAACCTATCAACTATCACAGGGTGAAAGGTGGGGTACACCCTAGACAGGTCACCAGCATATCAGACCTTCTTGCTGTGAGGTGACTGCTAACCACTGCACTACTGTGCCATCTTTGTCAGGACAGTTATACCAGATTTCTGTAGGATATGCTTGTGCTCCACACCATGGCATTTATTTGACAGATTATGGCTCACCAGCCATAGTGAAGGGATGGAAAGAAAATAAGGAAGTAGAGGGAAGAAAAAGAAGCAATGGTGAGAAAAAAGATCAAAAGACTTCCAAAATAATCAGTAGATGTTAACTATAAGATCTTAACCTTGCTGAAACAGGGGCATGAGGATCGTATCAGTTTGTTATTCTGCCACTGAGCAACAACATCCTTAAGTTATTTACAAATTAAGATTTTGGGGAAGTTTTATATTTAATTTCATTTACATAATATGTCCATATTCTAAATAGAAACACATAGCAGACAACAAAACAACAACAGGCAGACAAAGAAAAGCAGTTGTGTAACTCCCAGCAAGTCTCCCATAGGGGACAAATTCTTTTTTACTCTGCCACACCCTGCTAACACACATGCTAGTGAACACATAAAGGTGTAAAACACCTCATTCATTATCTAGTGTGAGGTGTTTGCAGAAACAGACACAGTGGGAACAGAGCAGCATAAAGCTCCTGAGAGACTAAAGACACAGGGATTAACACCTCATCGTGCCTAGCACACACTTTGTCTCAGTGTTCAATTTTCACCTCAACATGGCTTAATGGCGTTGTTTACAGTCAGTGAAAATAATCCAAATGAAAATATTTATTGAAAAAATCTACCCTGTTCTTTTATGGAGATGTGTAAGGGTGTAAGAAAGAGAAGAGAAAGACTGATTATTAAATCTTAAGGAGAAGAGTTTTGCACTGCAGTTTAAATATTATTATTAAATAATAATAATATTTAATCATAGCTGGATCCAATGCAGAAAATTTTAATCTGAAACCAAGAAATTGCAGCTAAAGTAGTAGCTAAACCTACAGGTGGTTCACATTTGATATACTCTCAGTATTGGTCAGCTCTTTATGTGACTTTATATTGTCAGATCATTTGTTTGCATCTTTCTTTGAACTGAGAAAAGAAAATTGCCAGTTCTCTGAACCAGACGATGTTTGTTCCACCTGAAATAATCTGCCATGATTCACTAATTAACATATGTAATTACCTGAGTATTAAATAGCACACACTGGTTTGTAGTTATGGCTTTGGAAAAATAATCTTCAATCTGGATGGATTAACAGGACCACAAAATTGTTTTACTTTGACTGTATATGTGTGTGTGCATGCCTGTGTCTGTGTGATGAGCATCAACTGGAGTGGACATTAGCTGTTATCCTCACATCGTGGCAAAAATAGCTCTCCCTCTCTTTCTCTAATACACACAAAGGCACAAAAAGAAAGAAAGAAACTAATATACACACATTTGTGGCACTGCTGTGTACCAGACTGATGTTGTTAACCACTGTGCTGATTAAGTTACGCTGATTTACCTCTTCCTATGGCTCCATTCTAATCTACCATTAGTTCCATGCACAGGGATATTTTATAAAACTAAAAATACTATGGCTACTGACCATTTGCAGTGGTAGAGCAATGATCAAAAAAGCAGCAACTGAGCCAGTCAAATCATTGTGCCCATGTTTTGCATCTTTCCAGCATCAACATGACTCAATTGCTGTCAAATTGGTGCAGTTTTACATTAGCTTATATTTAGTTTATTTGTGTTTTCTTAATTTAAAATCCACTGATTTTTCATAATTTTAAGATTGAACTTACAGTTTGCCTTACATGGATTAAGCCCACTCCTAAACCTTCAATGAAAATTTACACTGAAAAAATATTCTAGGAGAACTCAGGGAAACTAAGCCAAAATGTTTTTTAATGAGCTTTTTGAAGTTCCTTTCTCAAAGTCTTATGTTACTGTAAACATATGCCATGGTTATCAGGTAATTCTTTAAGATAAATTTCTGGTAATATGAAATATTAATATGAAACCAGCTGGTAATATGAAACCAATGATAATTGCTGCAGAAGAAGCCCCCAAAGTAATGTTAAAAGCAAGTCTCGCAACTTGACAGTATGGATAATAGCCTCTGTGCAGTTATTTTGGGGAGAGACTTGGAACTTTAATTTCAGTTGTCATCAAGACATAAAAACTGCAGGTATGCATGCATAGAATCACCAGTCAAGAAAAACAATATTATGGCTTTATTAACAGCTCAGTCCTGAGTGTCAACATGATCAGCTTCTTTGGTTCTCCCTACAAGAGCACTGAAAAAATGTCATGCAAATTTGCATTGTGGATACATAACCCTTTTCTTGACTACAATAACATATATGCCTGACTCTGCACTTTTATATTCTTTCATCTCCTGTCTTAATCTTTTTTTTTTTTTTTAATCTTTTTTGCTAATTTGTATTGTTTTAGATGGTTTTCTGTAGAGCACATTGTGTCTCCTGTCTGAAAAGGACTGTTTAAATAAATATTGCTTGCTTGCACACAGTTGAAACTGTTGTGAATCTCTACTCTGAGCATCTGTCAGTGTAACTCATGGCTGACTAATATGTTTACTGGTATAGCTTTTTGTGGATGTTTTTTGGTGGAAGAGCAAGGCTAGGCACCATTTTGGCTGCTATGGTATTCTCATGTGGATTTCTATTAAGGGTGGATGGATGGATGGATTTGAACATAAAAACTAAGGTAATAGCATCAAGCTATAATAAAATGCCAGCTTAAAAGCCAGATTATTAAAAAAGATAGGCACTGAGAGTGTTTAGCATGCACAATATCACCCACTGACCATTTACCAACAGAACTGTAAACTTGGTGATAAGATATTTCATTCCAAAATGCTCCTTAAGAGTTGTAGCTGATTACTCCCTATAAGTATATAGTTATTTCGCAGTTGGTAGCTATTTTCCTACTTTAACAGACACACATTTTTATGTGCCTGCACTTGGAGTAAGCTAAAATAAAAATACCCACCTCCAGAGACCCACATGTCTTTAAACGAAAACTTAAAAAACAAGTTACTACTGTATAACTCAGTAACTGATGCTGTGATTTAAAATCATTCTTCCTACTTCAGCTAACTTTTTCATTTTTGTCTTTTTGTCTATAGTTATGATGAGTGTGTTGGCCCAGGTTCGACTCAGATCTACATCCCTACAGATGACCCACCTCCTTACTCCTTGGTGGACCCCTGTCAGGGAGGGGCAGAGCAGGAGGAACAGCCTAGCTACACCCTTCCAGATCCTTCTTCATACTGTGGAGAGACCTCAGCCAGTGCTGCCTGGTTTTCCCCGTCCCACTACCCACTGGGACTGCAAGAGCAGGAGCATCAACATATTGCATCCATCTCCTTCCCACTGGAGGCAGCGCCGCCTTACGAGTCAGTCCTGGCAGAGCAGGGACAACCCCTCCCTCTCATGCCATGTGACCTTTATAAACACCAATCAGAGAGGGGGGATGATGGTAACTCCCAGCAACTCTCTGCGAACCAGATCTCATAGGACAGTTAATTTGTTTCTCTCACCTGTGGGCTTGGTTGTCCCCAGCTGAATTAATACAAACACTTGAGATTTGGGGAAAATAGCTTTTAGGAGCAGCTGTGACACCAAAAGATGGGTCAAAAAATTTACACTTCTTCCACACAGTTGCAAACACCTGATGAGGCTGAAACTTCACATTGGACTGCAGTGCAGCCAAAACTCCAGCTTCCAACCATTTTACTACTGCTTGTCTCTGGACAAAATAAAAACTCAATTATTGCATTGTACTGCAAAGTTCCTAAAATGACAACTTCTCTCAAACACTCTCCTCTTTGTTGTCTAGTTTAGTTTTTGCCATGTTTTGACTGTTATTGTCTCCTTCTTGAAGTAGGACTGATACAAGAGTTGTGTGTCTTGTGTGGAGTTTAGTCTGAATTACTGCTAAAAAATTGCATTTACATTTATTTATCACGTCATAGACAACAGCAAATTGAGTTTGTCCTTAAAAGAAAGAGTTTGAACAGTGTAGATGTGGGTTTTAGTAGTGTAGTTTAAGGTATACACAAGCACACTGAGTACCACCCTTCAGTTTATTTTGCTGTGATCTCACATATCAGCGTATTTAAAAATGTTTTGGAAAAAAATTGTATTTAGCTCTGATGTTATATAGAACATCATCAACTACCAACACACCACTGCTGATTTACAATCTCTGTAGTGTGTACAGACAGTAGTGTGGTGTTTGGCAGCCTCCAGTGTTGTGGTAGTTTGATTAGAAGGACTTTGTGATGAAATGGCTGTGTATAGCAGGGAAACTGCCTGCACAGGGAATTATCAACACGCCATTTTTCCAGGTATATTTGTATTACCTTTTAGCGCTATGATGATGCTAAAGAAGACATTGCTAGATATTTGCAGCATGAATCTGTCATCACCAGAGAGGGGTTCAACTTGTCCAGTGTTATATAAATTGTCGTAACTCTTCCAATCAAGGGCTCTGGTTTTAATATCAATGCTGTAAACTGGACCCCAGCAGCAAATGTAGCTTGGCGCTCTCCTCTTGTCGAGGTTGGGTTGATGCAACAGAGAAGAAACACAGTAAACTGTAGACTTTATGCCATTGTTGACTCAGAAATGGATGTTTCTGCATTTTTGTTCTGCATTTCTGCTCTCATGAAATAATTAACTTGGCTTAAACAGTCATAAACGTTTTCCGCATTGCAAAGAGGTGAGCAACACATGGTTTGTGACAGCCAATAAACAGATTCCTAATTAACAAAAGAAACTGATGTCATTGTAAAACTTTGTGGAGAATACTAAAATGGGTCATTCCATTTCAAATCACAACATTTTCTGCTTAACCACTTCTAATTTGCCTGAACTTGTTACAGTTTAAAATTTGGACATATATAATTGCTGTGAAATTTTAGCTTCAGATATCAAAAACTTTTCTAGATATTTATTTTTTAAAAAGGGCCCATTCGTCCACTTTCAGGCCTTTTTTTGCATATTGAAATCTGAGGCAATGTTAGAACATGAATATCTCAAAGATATTTTTTTATTTAATGTTTTATTTATTTTTTAATGTATTCATTTATTTATTTATTTTACTTTTTACTGGCCTTTCTTACCAAAAACATGAATCAGGATCTGTAATTTGTGACAGATCCATCAAAATATGTCTGAGTATTGGCTAGTTAAAGCATGAAACAGCATTTTCTTCACTTTTGGGACTAAAATTTTAATGTTAAAGACATGTTTTATTTTACATTATTGTGAAATGTACTAGTAGTCACTAGTAGTCTTTTGCAGTGTGAGTTTTTTTTCTTTCGTTTTTTTTAGTGTGTGCTCAAATATGGGACTTTACAAGACAGCTTTAATTTTTTTCATAATTTCACTAGCCAGTACTCAGACATTTTTTGATGTATCTGTCCCAAATTACAGATCCTTTTCACTTTTATGAGGAAAGGTCAGTAAAAATTTCAGGCTTTTATCTTTAATAGTTTTTGAGATATATTCAGATTCCATGTTCAGATTTGAAATAACATGCTAGAAATAGGTCATATATATATTTATTGATTTATTTATTTATATATAGACAAGCACCAGACTTCTTTTACAGGGATAAATTAAAATTATTTAAGAGAATGTACATGTATGGCCTATTCCAAGTGTTAGAATTGCAAACTGGTTCAAGACAAGACAAAAAAAAGGACCAATATGTCCAATATTGATAGGGTATTTTCTTGTTACATTATTTTAGACAGATCAGGAAACATTAAAGTTTACACGACAGCAGATATGTGGTCGAATGCATCCCAGCTTGGCATTATGTTTGAGTTATTTGATCATGGTGTGTATTGGTGGTCATTTACACTAATATGCATCAGAGCTGTCCATTACTGAGCTGATTGCTTAAACCAAGTGTAAACAGAGTGAATCCAGATAAAAATGTTTTTCATGTCTCACCATTAATGCATCATTTACTAATCAGAAACAGAGCAGAAGATGTGAATGTCAGAATTCTTTGCAATGTCTTTATCATCCAAAGCTTATTTCCAAAATGCATCACCTGTGCATAAATTGAGGGGAGCAGAGGGGAAATAATGCCTGTTGGAAGCATTTGTACTGAACAATTAGCAAATTAGTAAATACAGTCAGCATTAAAATGGTAAACAAAAGAAGTAATAAGATAATAATGGATAGATAATGTTATCTTAATATATATCTGTGTCCATTCTGTCAAATGGATCATGCTACCATTACACACTCCACTCTGTTAAAGAGATGTGGGGAAACATCAGGGCAAGCAGTTTCCAAACTAATCTAAATTGTACATTACTCATTTTAATAGGTTTATCTTTGAGTTTTACACAAAATATGGTGTGAAATTCTCTAAATTACAACAACAAACATGGTAGCATGACCTACAGTTACCATGACCTAAAAGTGGAGGTGTTCAGAGGGAGATTTTTCCAACCTGGGTGTTATCTCTGAACATTCAGGTTGAAAAAAAGCAGAACTAACCACAAACATTTCTAACCTTAACCAAAACTGAACAAAAAATCCAGGGAGCTGCTGTTGGTGCCCAAGATATGAATATACCTGCATTATGGCCATCAGACAGCCTGATGTATCACCCCAGATGTCTGTGTACATATGTTATATAATTTAGTACATGTGTCACAAAGACACAAAGTATTTGAATGAAGTGTTTGGAGTTCAAACTTGGGCTATCCTGGAGACACTAAGACCTGTAGACAACATCCTCTTTCACCAGTTATTGAAGCAGGAAGCCATCAAAGGCTGAGCTTTAATAATAATAACAATTTAAAACGTTTTTAATGTTTAATTAATATGTCCAAATTTGTTTGCATTTATTTTTTATTAAATTAGAAAATCATCTTTTTGTGTGACATGGTGTTGTGTTTAAAGATGTGCCTAATAGCCCCCAGACTGTTAGCTTGAACATTGTAGCCATAATTCTCTCAAGGCAGCCAATCTGGTGCTTCGAGCTAAATCTCTGGTGATGTACTGGTTTACTGATGTGGGTAAAAGCACGCTAGAATAACTGAATCCCTGTTAGATAACTTGTGATGACAGATTTTACTGAAGGAAAGCATCTTCTTGACTGTTTCAAGCTGTTGTTCAAGGGTTCTAGTTCATCTTTGGTTGTCTTTTGGCTCATGTTGGCAGCTGTAACGAGCCACCCATAACATTCACTTCATTAGGTTCATTAGGTCAGCACTACTTTTTAGATTATAAGCATTCAGTCAAGAATTAGCATCTCTTATGGATTACCATATATTGTAATAAAAATTTCTTCTCCCATTTCAAAGTTTCTCCACCACCCAAGTTTACTTATTTTTCTCTCTTTCCTTTTTCTGACTTTATCTTTCTTTCTCACTTTCTCCCTGAAGGATTCAGGGAATGTTGTAGTATATTATAATGTGTGTTGCATTCAGTTCATGACACACAAACTGCAATTCTTATACTATTACTGCTCCATCCATTTTTTGTAACTTTTTAACACATCAAATACTTGAGCACTCAATTGGTTTCAAAGTAAATTTAGGTGAGCAGGAGGATCATTTCCACACAGTCTTTGTGTATCCAGTGGAGTCACATCCTGCTGGTCTCAAGAAAAAATTCAGGTTGACACTGACCCTCAAGTTATGCCCATCTTTAATAAACAGTTTATCATATACACAGCATATAGATTTAAAGCATTTGGATAATAGGTCTGCTAAAAATAAGTTTCCACAAGAAGACACTGATAACAAAGACCAGGAATATGAGTTTTAGAAATATAACTAGGTGGTAAGTGTGTATTGGAAAGCATGTAATTGTAGAGTTATTCTGAAAAAAAGGTAGATGAGTTGGTGCAGTATCAGGCTTCTGCTACTGAATAATATCCCAAACATTTAAAGCTGCAACAAAATTGCTACTTCCTCTGGGAAACCTTCCAAGTACTCAGTGTGTAAGTACTTAAAAAACAACCAACCAAACAAACAAACAAAATAAACAGCAGCAAAATATAACAAGAAAGAAAAATAAACTTCTCTATGCGCTATATCCAACATTTTTAGATACATAAAATGATAAACTTCAAACTTTATAAGTAGCTAGAAGATGCATTTAATCGATTTCAATGGTGTTCTTCCTAATTCCACATTTAGGACATAATTAATGGGGAACAAAGTATAGAGTAAAATAATTTGAAAAATAATTAGTAAAAAATGATGGGTTTTATGAGCGGATGTATAAGCCATATAACAGACATGACAGAATTACCCAGATAATAAGAGATTAGACAGAAACATTCAAATGTAATCATAAAATTCTGACCTCACTTAAAACCTACTTCCAAAATCTCCGTATCATCCTGTTTCAAAATCCTTTTAATTTTCCTTTCAATAATGCTTATAAATCTCCATGAATTTATGTTTTTCCCACCTTCACAATTTGCCATCTATGTATTTTGACCATAATATTAAATTTTTAAATGTCATGCTTTGTGGTAAACACATAAACCAGCTTTACATTCATCCACCAGGGGGCGCTGCAGAACAAACTAAGCTACATAAAAACTACTTGGACACTGAGTTAGATACAACATTCAGCTGACTACACAATGTTTCAGTGTTTGTATAAGAGGAGGAATACGTCACAGTTTATTATATTAGAGAAAAGGTCAGATGGAAGGATCGTCGGAGTTGTTATTAGTAAAGTATCTAATAATCTAATACACTTAATGGGAATTGTGTGAATCCTTTCTTTGTTAAAGTAGACAAAAAACATTTTTTCCCAATGCCTCAGTCTTGAACTCTTTTGATCATTACTCTTTTCAGCTAGGACATCACCACTTTGTAGGTCCATTCTCTGTAAGTAAACGGTGTTTGACTGTTTTACGTGTATGAATCTTCTCGCTCTCTCTTTCTTTCTTCATCTTTTCCTTAAATTTGTTCTGTATTAAAGATTTTGTTAAATATTTTCTTCTGCATGAACAGTGAATAAATCTGAACTCTTACTTGAATCTGAGTAATTGGTTTTGAGCAAACACAAACAAGACCCACACTAGAGACTCTAAAATGTTGAAATATTGTATCAGTGTCACATTCGTACTGGTGATCAGATTTTTTTAAGTTTTCATAAATCAATTATAAAAAGGGGTAATTAAGGTTCATTTCAGCCTGGCATATTTCTCAATGTGGCTTTTGTGGTTCTGTGGATCATCTGGGATGGTCCTAGGGTTTTGTTTATTTATGTATTTTTTTTTTTTGTTTCTAGGTTTTGAATTTTTGGTAAATGTATTTGGGCTTCTGTTCAGGTTTCAAGTGTTGATTTGTGTGTTTGCTGGAATTCTGGGTTCCTATTTTGATTTCTTTGTGGTAGTAGATGGCAAGATTTATTTCCTGCGACATTTCTGAGGTTTTGATTCCTGTTCTGCCTTTTGGTTATTCCAGTGATGAGTTTCAGAATTGCATCCTATGTTTTGGTTCATGTGTCTGTGACCCTCTCTCTGTCTCATCTTTTTGTGTTTAGTGTGAGTCTTCTTGTCTCTATGTTCAGTATCTTTCCTTTGAGTTGTTGCATCATCTCATACTTGTTAAGTGTTATTATTCACGCCTGTATCAGTCTCTTTTATGTATTTCCAATTTTAGATTGAAGATTTGTTTCTGTCATGTCCTGTGTTAGTTTTGCTTTCTGTCGTGATTGTCTTCACCAGTGTGTGATTGCTTTCACCTGTGTCTCCTTACTCTCCTGTTGGACAGTCCCTAATCAGCCATTAGACTTTGTCACAGTGTCTGTTAAGTTTCCTGTGTTTGTTCCCTGTGTTCAGCATGGTGTTATGCCTCGGTCCTTGTGGTTATTGGATTATTGTTTCTTTACTTTCTGGACTCTGTTATTTTAGACTTTCTCTTAATGACCATATTAAAGGCTCACCTTTTGTTGAAGTTGACCTCTTGTGTTCTGTATTTGGGTCTTCACTCTTACACTCCACATACCTTGACATCTGCTAACTTCATACTCTCCTCTTCTACAGTTTTTTTGTTTTTGTTTTTGACAAATCCAAAGATTGGGCAGATGGCTTGAATATTTATTTCACTGGAAATGCTTGTCAGGTATTGTATTCTACAAATAAATTTTGCAAATATAACAACGATTGTAATAATAATGGCAATAAAAATATTTGGAAAGGTTCGCCAAAGAATGGCAGGGAGATGTTTGGGGTTTGCATTGGCTTTTTTATAGAACTGTGGAGAATTTATTTTACTGTGCGAAATAACTTAAAAAAAAACTGTGATAAATATTAAGGTACTCTCCTATATTGCAGTGATTTGTGGAAATGATGTGGTGCACAAAACAACATGCAAACAGCATACTTTGTGGCAATGTGAGCTCACTGAGGGTTTCCTAAAAACATGTTTTTTTTTCCAATTCTCTGCAACAGAGCTGAGATAGCAAAATCACAGTAAACTAGACCTGCAATAGCTACAGTGCTGGAAAATATACAAGGTCATATGATATATCTGTTCAGTTTCTGTTAAGTTATAACATAAAATAACAGGACTTATAGAAGGAGTTGATTAGACACAGAGCACATTTTTAGTGGATATCAAAGAGCAACAAAAACACAGATTTTCAAGATTACTTTAATAAGGGTTTCACTTTTTGTAACCTCTAAACAGACTGACCGTGTATGAGCTTTAACTCCTACTTGCCTCACCTGTAGATGTAAAACCATTTAAATTAAAGCTTATTTTCAAGTCTTACATTTCAAAGTCATTTTTTCTGTTTAAATTCAGTGTGTTCTAATAAACAGTGAAAACATGTCACTGCTCTAATGCTTTCAGTGCTCTTTATTACTAACCCAGTCAACTACTTAACCCACGTATCAATGTGAGCAGTTTAGTTCAGTTCACCACGCTCTGTGCTTCTGAATACAGTAAGCATGTGATTTATTTTCAGAACAATTATTTTTTCCTAAAACTGACCTGGGTAGATTTTTAAGATGCTTTTGACATGTGTACACTTAGCTTAAGTCCTGCTAGTCCTGTTAGTCTGGTTTATATACTCTGAAACACCACAAACAGTAGCTTCACTTTTAAAGACACACTGACAGACTACTGCTCGTGAGTTAAATAGCTAAGCTGACCTATTATTAAAAATCTGGTTTTCTGCCTTTAATGTGGAATGAAAGCTAAAGGATTGCACTAAGCCTCTGTGTTCTCTTGTAGAAAATGAAAGCTCACGTTGTGTTCCTGATCCTTGTTCTTGCGGTCGGACTTACGGCGTTGCCCGCTTTACCCCATGAGGACTCTCAAGGTAAGATTTGTGAGAATGTCCTAAGAAAACCTGAGCAGCCCTTACTAAACACTTTGCAAATTTGTTTCTGATGGTTTCAATCTTACAGTCATTCCAGAGGATGTAGCGATTCAAGCGATAATGAGAGATGAAATCGTGACGCCATTTGCACCAGAAAAAGCTGGAGGTATCTTGACCAAGAAAACTTTGTGTTTCTTCATGTTTGTGTGTGTGTCTGATATCAGCAGAGGATGAGAGTTTTCTTACAATTATAATTACTGATGATTTTTTTGTTACTAATTGTGTTAATTATTAGATTAAATTCTACAAATTGTTTGTCAAAACTGTACACACAGTACCTGAGTTTTACACCTCAAAATTAGACAGCAGTGACAGGTGACAAATCAAAGGAAAAAGAGCTTTGTGACATGGTATGATTTCCTGCCGGAAGCAGCCATCAGAAGATGGTCACAAAGGTGCGGACATGGTCAACAACAATACTCGCGTAGGCTGTGGCACTTAAATAATGCTAAATTGATACTAAGAGGCCCAAAGTGTGCCAAGAAAATATTCCTCTCATAGTTAAGGCAGGATGGATTCATGCTTTCATGCTGTTTTCCCAATTTCTAACCCTACTATCTGAATGTCAAAGCAGAAATCGAGACTCGTCAAACCAGGCAACATTTTTCCAGTCTTCTATTGTTCAATTTTGGTGAGCAATTTTGGTGTGGATTGTCTTAAGAGCTTGAAACAAAGACAGCTGGACTTCTTTAAGTTGTTTGAAGACATTTCATCCAAGAGGCTTCTTCAGTTCTAAAACCAAATGGTGGGAAGTCAGAGGTACTTAAACCCTAGTGGGGATTGTCTCTTGAGAGGTGGTCGTTAACCCGCTATTGATCTTGTGAGTCATTACATGAGCCAAGGTGTGAACAAAGGCGTGGGTCATTACCACCACAGGTTTCGGGTGAAACCACTGTGAGACCTTGCTCCAACCTATCATGTGACCTATTGAGGTCACCTGATGCGAGATGTGGAGGGGGGTTGAGGCGCCTGGGAAGGGATCTCAAGACTAGTTTGTGTTTGGGAGTTTTGTCCTTGGGATGAACCAGTTTTTGTCTGAGGGTGTGGCTGGGTCTGAAGTACACTGGGATGTCGGGCTTGGAGAAAATTCTCCTGAGCTCTTTTTTCTTATGATCTTATACCTTCTAATTTTACCCAGGTCTTTTCAGCTTTTTATAATAGTAGACAAAGAGGAGTCTCTATTTTGGTTACTTCCTTAAACAAAACCTCCCTGAGAACTCAGGACATAGTAGCCAATGTATTATTTCAAATTAAAATGTAAGGCAATGGGGGTCTTTTTTATATATATATATAATGAAGGCATATTTTTAAATGTAATGATGCTGTTTTGATCCCAGTTACCCCTGTACAGGAGGTCTGGACCGGCTCTCCGTCAAAAGGGTCCGAGTCTCTGTCAAAAAAAAAAATCAACAGCCATACCCGTTAACGGTAGCTCCCCCAATGATCAATGGCACTTGGTAAGTTGCTAGGTTTTGCTATAGTGACCTGGAAAGCAGGTCCCAGGGATCTGTTAACTTTAAATGCTAGAAGAACCTTCAAAAAATTAATACTCATACACAAGTGTTACCTTTACTGTTAAAAGGAACTCAAAAAAGGAATATCCAATTCCTTTTAATTGGAGATTAAAAGGAAAATTAACTTTAATTGCTTTTGTGTAGGTAGGGTTTTCTTTGTAAGAATCTGATCTTGGTTTGGGAATACCTGTATATAGAACATATGACTGCCTATTCATAAAAGTTAACATCCAATTTCTTGAAAAGTAAAAAAACATTCAGAACATAACTGACTTCCAAAACCCGACTGATTTCAAGAACGTAAAAAATGTCTCAACAAAGACGGAGTTGTGACCGTCTCCCCAGGGCATGTTCGTTGCCTTTGCTATGACCTCCAAAGAGGGAGAAAAAGGAAACCCAAGAAAAGCACTTTGAGTGCTCCAGCAGAGTAGAAAAGTGCTATATAAGAATCAGTCCATCAGTCCAGAAAAGCTCCTCACCTGAGGAGAACCATTGCCTAAATCATATTGGCCAAAATTTGTGTACACTAGCTGGAACATACTTTTATAAAGTAGATTGAATCATGTGTTGTTAGTTTTACTACTACTCACAGTTCGTTTTTTTTTTTCTTTTCCTCCTCCCATTGTTTGTTATTCACCGACTGTTGGTCATGGAGAAACTGCCCTGTTTGTCACTGATACTTGCGCCCAGTTGCTGTGCAAAAATTCCATCTGGAGCTTTTCCCATTCGTCTAATTGGACATGGATACCCATTTCTTCGAGCGTTGTTGAGGCTTCTACAAGGGTTGTGAAGGTCTTTACTTCTGAATTATTCACAGCCATCTCACAGACGTATCATTAAGTACAGCTACATTCAATACTATTGATATTTATTTAGACTCTTTCTCTCCGATTGATCTTTCTGAGTTAACTTCAATAGTTACTTCCTCCAAACCATCAACGTGTCTGTTAGACCCCATTCCTATAAGACTGCTCAAAGAAGTTCTACCATTAATTAATGCTTCAATCTTAAATATG
>VUQS01045878.1:0-13209 GCA_015108495.1 Heterochromis multidens
TATACTGATAATGAGTTCAAACAGGTGCCATCAATACAGGTGACGAGTGGAGGACAGAGGAGCCTCTTACAGAAGAAGTTACAGGTCTGTGAGAGCCAGAAATCTTGCTTGTTTGTTATTGACCAAATACTTATTTTCCACCATAATTGTCAAATAAATTCTTTAAAAATCAGACAATGTGATTTTCTGGATTTTCTTTTCTCATTTTGTCTCTCATAGTTGAGGTATACCTATGATGAAAATTACAGGCCTCTCTCATCTTTTTAAGTGGGAGAACTTGCACAATTGGTGGCTGACTAAATACTTTTTTGCCCCACTGTAGCTTGAGACAAAGGCAACTGTGATGCTCAGGATAAAAACTGTTTTAACTTTAGTGTGTTACAGACTCATGCAAGTGAATGTTCTCACCCCATATTGTCTTAATAAATAGATGTGTCCACCATCTGAGATCAACCATGCATGGCTTCGCTTCATGGCTTATTATGGATGAAGCTGTTAACACTGTGGAAAAGCCGTGTTTGTTTCAGCTCACAGAATTTGTCAAGCTGATGCATTCATTGTAATTTGAAACTCTACATTGAACTAAACATTAGTTTAATATACTTTAATGGAGTTTACAGTCATAAAGAAGAAGGTCATCTAGGTTTTTAAAGATTTATTACAGCAATGTTTTGGGACAAAGAAGCTATTAACCTTGCCAGGATATGTATTTTACTCCTTTTTTTATTTGTTTGTTTGTTTTTGTTTGTGTTTTTGTGGACATGCCAGATCCATTAGTTTACTATATTTGCCCCTAATTCTAGTTCAGTTTATATTCTATATTTATTGTATTTATGTTATATATTAATTGTTCATTTTAAAACTCTTTTTTTTTTTCTAACTATTTGAAATCTTTATATAGACCACACTAGTTGTATATCAGGTAATACATGTGTACTTAGACTTCATGTGAATTTATGTTTTAGGGAAAATTTTTCTTAAGGCTACACGGATTGCATATGGAGTACAAATAATGGAAACCAGCTTAATTAGGGATTTTTTTTTTTGTCTTTATTTGTGTATGTTTTTGCAATCGTTCAGCTATAATAAACTGAATTTCATGTTATTGAGACTACTGTTTTTTCCAGACAAGAGTTTTCCCAGAATCTTTCTAGAGCCCCTTTATCTCAGTTGGGACTTTACTAAACTGCAACTTGCTTGTTCAGGTCATTTGCGCAGTACAACAGAGACATTCAGTGAGAAAGTCATATGCACTTATTATGAATGAAAGGAAGAAAGGAAAGACAACACCACCAAAATCTTTGTTTTCTTCATCATATTTCTCACGCTGTAGTTCATTACTTTGCCCTATGTGGGTGAATTGTAGTCTCAGTTCTTCTAGCTCTGACCAAACACAGTACTTTCACATTCTCTACTTTGCACACAAATGACTTTTCAAATGAAACAGTAAAGAAACGACTGCTGCGGTTGGCTTTGCAAGACCACAGTCCTGTGGCTCTACAAGTATATGTGCTTTTCTACAAGGAAGTGGTTAAGCAGTTGAAATCAGCTTGTGGATTGGTTGTGCATTCAGTGTATTGACTGCTTGAGGATTTGGCACAATGGCTGGAGGTGGAGGTAGAATGCTATCAAAAGTTTGTCTCACTTAGTTACATATTGTACTTTCTTTGATGGCTAGTTAACTGTTGGCAAACCTACATTTAGAGCTGGAAGCTGTGCAAGACCCGAAGCATTACTGTGGGCTCAGGACGTCTGACAAAGCTGCATGCAGTCAACTGACCTAAATCCTAAGATGCCCGACTGTTACACTGCAGGATGTACAGAAGATGTGATGTGTGGTTTGAGACTTTTTTAGCATCTTGAAGGAGCAGTGTCTTTAATTTAAGTTGAAAGGTAATCAGCAGTTACTGACTTACCTACTTGTTGTTTTTCCTTTAGATTTGTGGAAAAATTTAAGTTGCACTGTTTCCGTATTTTAATTTACACTACAGTAATTCACCAGAAATGCAGAAGCAAAACTTTTCCTTCATCCATAAGCTTATTAATTTTTGGCATATGGTAGAGCATGATTTTTAATTGCAATATACTATTTTTTACCTATTTTAACCAGTGTTTGCAGAAAGTAAGATAAATATTAACTTGGTAAACTCGTGAGTTCATTAACAACTGCAAATTACACTGGCAAAAGAGATTCTCTGATGCTGTGGACACCAGATGAAAATAAGAGAAAAACATGAAGCTACATGTTATGCTGCATGTCAGCCAGAAAAACAATACATTAACAGCAAAACAAAATCTGTTTGCAACTTATTTTTTTCTATAATCATTTTTGTTAACTTTTTATTAAAATAAAAAATAAAAAATAAAGAGCCCTATGTATCACATCAGCATGCTTCATGTGACATATCTATTGAGTGTGTGTCCATGATATTAAGTCTAGCAAAACTCACTATGATTTTTTATGTCTATGTGTGAGCAAATTCGTATGTGTGTCTTAATCTATGGAATCCTTATTAACTGTGGCAGTACTTTTCCTGCATGCAAGCAAATATTTTTTTTTCGATACATATATGCATATGCATAGCAGAAACATGTATACATATGCACAGCAGAAACATGTATACATATGCACAGCAGAAACATGTATACATATGCACAGCAGAACAAAAATAGCTGGTTATACACAGACCAAAATCAAGACATAATGAAGACTTACAATGGCCCAATAAAAAATTTTTTAAAATCCAGGGAAATAATAGACCTCTTTTATGCTATATGGTCATGTGTTACAGTTTAAACTTGTGTTTTTATAATGCATAAAGTTTTGCCAAGGACATTTTCTAGATATTAGATAATAGTAGAATAGTAATATATTCTATTATATAATGGTAATAATTCTTACGTTTTTTTTTTGGTTTTTTTTGGCCAGTGGTGTTTACACACGAGACCACCTGATGGAGCTGAGTACACCAGTAATTATGAGACCTGTTATCCCTGAGGAGCTGGAGCTAAGCAAAGTGCTAACAGGACGAAATATAAACTGTCTGTTCCTGCTATCATCATGGGGAATGTGAGGTCCTTGGGTAATAACATAGACTGCTATTGACCACTTGCCCTCACATCACATGTGATGAAGGTGCTGGAGAGAGTCTTGGCCCACCTGAGACTGCAGGTGAAAACATCTCTTGACCCTGTTTGCTTACAGACCAAATATGGGAGTTGATGACATAATCATCTACATGAAACTGAGATTCTTCAATGTGTGTAGCAAAATGTTGGACATTTGCTATCAGTCAGTTGTGGAGAGCCCAGTATAGTTTGCTGTGGTCTGCTGTTTGGAGCAGCATCAGAGTTAGTGAGACCAACACACTCAAAAAACTGATCAGGAAAGCTAGCTTTGTGAATGGCTGTAAAATGTACACTTCTGAAGCTGTGGTGGAGAAGTCCATCATGGATAATTCTGACCACCCTCTTCACCACTTACTGGACAGGCAACGGAGCACCTTCTCTAACAGAATAATTCAGTTCTGCTATCAAAAGCAATAATACTTTTATTATTACTTTATCTACAGTAACAAAATATTTGCCCTAATATGGGATAAGTATTTCTTCTTCTTCTTTCATTATTATTATTATTATTATTATTGTTCAACCCCAGTTGCGGCAGATGGCTGTCCCTCCCTGAGCCTGGTTCTGCCAGAGGGTTCTTCCTGTTAAAAGGGAGCTTTTCCTTCCCAATGTCACCAAGTGCTCACTCATAGGGGATCATCTGATTGTTGGGGTTTTTCTGTATTAGTGTAGGGTCTTTACCTTACAATATAAAGCACCTTGAGGTGACTGTTGTTGTGATTTGGTGCTATATACATAAAATTGAATTGAATTGAATTGAATTATTATTAATATTAATATTAGCATTTTAGCATTTTGTGATTTGTTTTGACAACACATATGTAATCATTTCTTTCCTAAAACTGAGGCAGAAAATGGGCAGAAGAAGAAGTAAATTTAAAAAAAATTAAAAAAAAACTGAACTTAAAATCAGAACAGGTAAAGAAAAAATATTCAAATTATTCATGTGTCCCTGTCATGGCCTCATAGAAGATTTGATACGCTGCAGCATAACTGTAGTTCTTCTTCTGCAGCATCACACCTTTAAGTCAGCAAATCTTTAATCCATTATTCACATGGGTAGACAGCAGAAATCTCATTTCAACATGAAACATTTTTTAAAAATTTGACATTTTAGACACATGTCATGGCAATCCTTTCTAGTTAAAAGACAGTAACAATTCAAATTTCTCTTAAATACAGCTTACCCAGGAAAACTGACATAATTTTACCCATTTTGAAAAGTGTGGGTGACTGTGTCCAACTCAAAACCAATCAAAAAAGGAAAAACCAAATGGCAGGACAAAAAAGGAGAAAGAGAAAGACAAACACAAAGAACATAAAAAATAGTGAGGGAAAGAATAATTTAAAGTCTTTAATCTTTTATATACTCTGTGAGTTAATCAGTCTTTTGAAATCTTTGCTACAGCTCTAACATGTTTCAGATGTTACAGTAGCTGTTTAAAGGCAGCATGTGGTCTTTGAGGGCTGATGTTGAAGGGAAGACGAACTTTGTATCACTCAGTCTGTCCATCAGTGTCTGAGATTTTCAGTACGGTACTTAGCATCCACATGTTCACTTACTGGGACTCATAAGTGTACATCTATTTAGCTGGAATGGAAATTGGTTAGAATATTGATAAAGCATCAAGAGTGAAGGAGTACATTTGACCTACATCCAGAATTGGCATAAAGATATTGTTGCAGAGGCATGCTGCATTTTTCAAAATTGAATTGAGAGCATTTATAAGGCACAATATACAAAACATTGAAGTTGAGCATCCCTATCACACACAGCCAAAACATGACACTACACTCCTGGTCAGGTTAATGCATGCAGCATAACAGAGATCATACTACAGAGGCATGCAGAATTTAAAGTATTGCTCAAAGTTGGAGCAAAGTATACCTAGGAATTACATCCATATTGGATGATTTCACACTTCACATCCGGTTTCACAGAGTGCCAGCAAGGACATAGATTGCCCTGTATGTAGCAAAAAGAACTATTAAAGTTTGACTAACTTTAACCAAATGTCAAAGTTCCCATGTTGGTATCATTTAACTATAGTCTTTCCTTTCCACATAATGCAGATGGGAAAATGTTAAAATCATTAGTTTTAAAAGAAATCACTTGCACAATCATCCACTACTGTACCCACATTCTTGTCTGATGATAAAGCTCTAATGTCGCTACATGTTACACTTGTTGTTGAGGATTGTTTGCTTCCATGAAGAGTTCATCATCCATGTTGATGAATCAGGAAAATGTGTGAAATTGATAAATGAAATAAAACTGCCAACTTGGGCGAAAATACAACCAGCCAATACCACCTACCAATATGGGATGCATCCAAACTCAAACTTGTTTACTAAAAATGTGTATAGGCTTGTGATTGGAAAGGGGAAAAGAAAGGACATTTTCAAATAAGTACTATTTTGATGTTGATGTTGATGTTGATTAGACCTATATTACATCTAGTAAGTGGTTGAAAAAATATTTGTCCCTGCAGCATATTTCAGAAATGCCATTACAATCCATCAGGAACTGCCTGATGTATCCTAAAGCAAACTTAGACAAACACTGTTCTGAGCTACACTTGTATTTGCTAACAACAAGCTGCCCAATTAGATTATAACTTCAGTCCCACTTGTCCTTTTAGATTACACCAGGGGTTCTTGATTGTCGAATAAAATTAAACTGCTGCCAGACTGAGTGGCTGTGCAGGAAGTTGTCAGTAGCTGGGACCTGTCAGTATACATTAGTCCTGTTTACATTAACTCTTTGTGTGTGTGTGCATGGTAAACACTTTGCTCCCGTCAACTGCTATCTCCAGTAGAAGCTGCCATTCGATTTAATCAACCTGACATACCAGGTGGGACAGAGTTAATCATTCTAGCCTGAGCTGAAGGAAAAGAAGCTGTTCCATGGTTAGATTCAATTTGAGTTTATCATGCCATAAAAGTTCTAAGGTTGATAGAGAAAAATAGAAACAAAAAATGACAGAAAATGAGAGATGATATAAAGTCCTCTGAAGAAATGCAAGATCATATTGTGCAGAAATACCGTAAACATGGAAACTCCAGAGGATGTTCTAATAGGTTAACTTTGCAACTTTGCAAGTGTAAAAGGAAAAAAAAAAATTCTGCCTCCACATCAGCTGCTCACTTATCCTGAATCATGGCATGACTCATTCAATGGCCCTGTGTGATTCAATGGGTACAAAAAACAGTAACAGCAAGAGTTCAGCACTTGTTCACCATCAAAGGTAAAGGCAGCCAACACTAAGTCCACTGATACCATAAAGGCCAAGGGAGTTGTGCATTCCTGTAAAGGTTAAAAATCCATTAGGTGAAGAGGATAAATGTAAACGTCACTTCAGTTCAATTGCAGGATTTGTAAACCTAAGAGCAGTGGTTCACGCAGACTGAGGGTTAGTAACTTATATGCCACCGGTCTACAGTTGGGACCCCTTGTAAGATTACTTGATTCAGTTCCTGGTCACAGAAGAAAGACATGTAGTAACTTTCATCCTCAGCAAGAATTATATATTATATTAAAGCTTGATTGACCCCCAAAAAGCCAAAACAGACAACTTTATAGACTGGATGATTCAAACTAATGTAGAACATGTAACAGCTATCTTTTGTCCTCAGGAGTTGCTGGAGACCGAACTGTACATTAGTGACACAAAGTGTAAAGAATTTCATTTAAAAATCTCATTGATCTCACCTCACAAGTGCAATGCTGATGTATGTTTGTACACATGCTGTAAAAAGTTGTAATGCATAGAGTGTTTAATGCATATTTGATATAACTTCAATCATATGTAAATGCAAAAATTGAACTATAAGAAAAAATTTTAGACCAACTCAGATGCAAATGTTTACATTTACATAAGGCTTATTCATTTTGCCTTGAGTACAGACAAGCATGTTTGACTGGATGAAATAAACATGAGGAACACTTGTTTTATATATCATCTTGGATAATGTCCCTGCAGTTTGATATGGCTAATGTATCAAACTGAGTTTGAGCCTTGTCTCAAAAAATTGGGTCAGTAGCAGGATACCCCAAAAAAATAACATTCCTCTATGGAAGAAAATGTTGCCACCACAGAAACCTTGGGACATTGTTAAATGTCTGAAAACAGCTTTTAATCACTGACTGTGTCAATGACTCTGTAATGACTCAAAGGTAAATAAATAAATAATGCTGTAATTCTTGACAACAGCTGTAGCGGCTATATTTTTTTTCTTACTCCCAGTTTATGTTGTATGTTAATGATTGTCATGATGACAGGATATATTGGGAATGATAATAATGTGGGCATGGATGATGCCACAACATGACTGCTGACCTCTGAGTCTGCTGCCAGTCTAAATGTTCAAGGCTGATTATAATTGGGTAAAACAGAAGGTGTGTGCATGTGTTTGTGTTTCAACCATCCAGAGATGTGAGAAATGAATCCCAAGGAGTAAATGAGCCACACGCTGCTTCACTGAAGCTGAAGTATAGTCTAAAATGTAAAACAGGTCATTTGACTCATATGGGTTCGTATCTAATTGCCCATTTTGATTTAGCTGTTCCAAAACAAGCTAAACCAAACAAGCTAATTCTGGTCTATTTAGCAGCTTCCTGTCTGCCTTTTGCTCAGCTCCAAGGGGAGCTGAAAAGGTGATGTCACTTGAGTAACAATGAGTTAAGTCTAGTAAAATATGTTGGAATATTACTAAAACAATACACATTAAAATCTTTGAACTGTCAAGCATTGTGGGTATTGTAGACTAAATGTTTTGACAAGGATGAATGAGCAGATTGATATACACATATTAGTTCAGCATCATTGGTTTTGATTTTGTGCTATACTACTTCACAAACAGAGTGAATCCTGTGAGCTGGTTGCTTAACCCTAACCCACTCCATCCTACACATGTAATATGCCTTTCTCCTTGCATCATGAATCAAACACGCCCTACCAATTTGGTGGTCTATTTATGCTGCAAAATTTCCCATCTCTCCCTCTGGCATGTCAGTGTCGCTGCTGTTGCATCGCTCCCTGTTGTTTCCATTCCTCCACCATCTCCACCACTCCATCTCTAGGCTCTAGAGAGGAACACTTACCCATTACTCCCCAGTTTCTAAATCTAACATATGTGGGGAATGATGAGCTCAGAGACTAGATGCCAAGCTCTAAATACATTCTATTGTAATAAATCATTTTAAATGTGACTTGTCTGACTGAACTGTGATGTCCGAATGCACGATAGTGATGTAAGTATTTTGCGGGTTTTTTGTGTGTATGTGTTTCTCTATTCATCAGTGTTTCCTTACTATGAGAAGTGTGAGGAGTTCCCATGTTTTAGCAAAAATTCATGTGGTCTGCACAACCTTTGTGGGGAACACAAGTTAAAACAAGAGGTGCGTTCTAGGAAGCATGTTCAACATAGCCAGGATTTCTTTATGTTAGCTTGCTTGACAAACTGAAAACCCCAGACAGAGAAAATGGGTATCATGAAAGTGAACTTTAGTGCGTCCTACTTCAGTCACAGACATTGTAAAAGAGATAAGACAGCAATGCCGGCAGAATATTCTCAATTCACAAGTAAATATATTTAGTTTACCCCTCAGTGCCAGAGACAGCTGCATATTAGCACTCTGAACTTTAAAACCGATACATTAGAAATAAAATAATTTTTTGTCTGATGCACTACCAAAGCCTAATGAAAGAGAAGAAGGTAAATCAATTTAGATGCAAATTCCTGTGACTATAACTTCACTGTATAGCTTTCTTTGTTGGTATTAGTAAAGTATGGCTCTTTGGGTTGCATGTATAAAACATATTCCTTTAGCACAGAAATGATATTGTGCATATAGTTGGGGAAAGAATCAGTGAATGTGTCACTGAAATCCAAAACACTTAACATAACTTGCTCCAGACTGTGTTTTATGTTAAGTGTAAAATCCTATTGTGAGCTAACCAGGTAAAAAGAGAGCCACCTTCTTGACAATGAAAACTGGCTTTATGCTCAGCATATCTCTATAACCTATTAATCTCACTTTGTAGTACCTCCCTCAGGAAAGTAAGTTTAGATCAGGGTTCTTCTGGTCATGTCTTGGGTTAAACCATTGCTAAAAGATCCTGGTTTTCTGTAAAAGCTGACAGTTTTTAGTATGACGTTTTAGGTCATGCTCTCCTCTTGCAGATGAGAGGGGAAAAAAGTACAGCAAGAGCAAGCACCAGCAGACTTCTGCATCCTTTCTTTGTCTCTCAAAGGACCTCTCATGTCAGATGGTTCACTGTTAACCAAGAAAAAGATGAAAAAACCTTATCCCTCAGATAGTAAAACCTTTTCTGACTCTTTTCCTGGGTACGGTGTCACTGCATGTTAAAAAAAAAAAAAAAGTGAAATAGAAACAAAAACAAGAGCTAGCTATACACCGATAACTAAAAGAAACAATTGCATCATACAGGATGAATTAGTGATGAATTTTTTCAATTCGCTCATTTAGTCTATCCGCCAAAAATATGCTCAGACTCCAGGGGATGGACACAACAATATTAATGTCTGTTGTTATCTCAGGCAGTCTAATGTAACTTAATGCAACATCACTGCAACTAACGCTAACTATGTCAAGCTTATAATGGTATTGTTGAAACTTACTGTATTGTTATGATGTCCTGATTCAACTGTGTGGTAGCAGTTTAACTGCTACTTCAATCAATTTAATATATAAGGACTACTGGCTGGGCTCTCTAGAAGCCTCCTCTAAGACCCTTCTTGCCTACCAGCCTCCACGCTCTCACTTCTCTCTGTGCCATTTTGATACTATGGTACTTTCTCTATCTGCTCTTCAATATTTCTGTGGTACAAAGGGAATTTTCCACAAATTTTCTTTCCTTTTCACACCTAAAACACATAATAGTAGGCTGCATGCATTGCTCTGTGACACTGTAACAACATCTGTGCTTCTTTTACCTCATTGTTATAGAAACTAAGTTTATTGTTTAACATTTATAATTTTGTAGAACATCTGTAGCATTACCATTTTGCAGCCAAAGAGCCATATTCCTTTAAAACATCTTTTTTATAGATTGTCACTCGTGCAGTTCTGTATATCTCATCAAAACATTCTGAGGTACCCTCTTGACATATGAAAACATGAAAAGGATTCCCTCCTGAGATGGAAACTTGTAAAACTTCTTTTTGTGACAGTTTTTAGACAAGTGTGGCTGTGCCTCCATGTATGAGAGGCACAAGCCTGTTGACTATAGTTTTATTTATGCTTTTTCATTCGACTTGCTTAATATTTGCTTGTTTTAAGCAATGTCCTGTTTGGCAGCATCATGATGGTACTGTAGTCTTCTGCTATTTGACAGCCAGGAGGATTTTCTTTTTTTTTCATAGTGTTCTGGTTAACTGTTGTGAACAGATAAAGACGCGTCACAGAGAGGACTCATCTTATCACCTTCTGCTAAGTGTGCAGTATATGTTGGAATATAGAGGTTTCAGCCCTTTGTGACACTAAGGTGAAAAACATAATGTCAGATTCTGACTGTAGACAAAAGGTACCAAGTTATCTGCTATCCATCATTCTGAAGTTCTGTTTTAAGCCTAGTATATCTAGTCTGTCCAGCTGTCTTTGTGTCTTTGTTCACAGATCCCAGACTTTTCCAAACTGCTAACATTTATTTGGTGGCAGAGTGGCTCATTTCACATATTAATATACTTCTCTGTGGTTTGCTCCCAGAAACAGCAGATTGATGTACACTAGATGCAAAAACTGTTTGTCAGCCCATGTTTTAACTGTCACTTTGTGTGTCAAAGCTAAATCAACATCTGCCTCACAGAAAGAAGGCTCAGAGATTGCATGCAGCTGTGCAAGTTGTTGCAGGTCCTCTTGTCTGCTCTGTAGGTGTCAGTCTAAAACCATGGAGCTCATATGAGTGGTTTTCTCTGTGCGTAAGGGGACACGGTGCTGTTTTAATTTAACTAATTTAATTTAATTTAATTTAAAGTAATCAGATCAATGTCACCCTAACCACAATTTCCATATTGCAAATTCTCTTTAAAAAATCCACTACTGTGTGAAATATCAGTATGTGGCAGTACAGTACATGTTTTTCAATGCAGTCAGCACTCCAAGATCTGAAAGGATACACAGGGTAAGATAAATTGCTGACTCTCACATTTAGGGTAGTTAGGGAGTGTTCAAATGTTTGTAGGACTTTGAACCTTTATACCCTTAAACATATGTAAAAGGAGTGCTGCAGCTTGTGCACATGGAAAATAAATGTAGATAAAATACTTTCACAATAAAGCTGCAAGTTTAAATTCAAACTTTTTTTTTCACTCACGGAATATTGTTCTGTTTCAGATGTATAACTCAATTTTAATTGCAGATGAATGAAAATATTCATGCTCACTAAAGCAGCCTGTACACAACAGTCAAATTTACACTTTCAGGAGTGATTTTTTGACAGCAAGCACACACAAAATTTGGGTGTAGCCCTGCTGTATTGGTTCTGTGCAGGATGTTTCTCTGCTCTATGCATGGAGTGAAAAGCTGAACATGATTATATAGAAGGATACACGTTTGGGTATAGAGGGACAGAGTGTTTCTTGGTTTCATTTCACTTCAGGCGACATTGGCCAACTTATGATCACCGATGTCAGGGGAGCCAAGAAATAAGTCATGATCTGGTGGGTTCCAGTAGCAGAAGCTTTCATCTTTTGGCCACACTTTTCATGGCACCTCTCTTTTGCTCACACACACACACACACACACAGAGAGAGAGAGAGGGAGACTCGCTATACATACAAGCCCACTAGATACACACTTTGGGGTAAAAAAATTAAAAAAAGAAGAAGAAGAAGAAAGAAAAAAAAAAACTAGGACATCAAAAGTCCCGAAGGCTTTGAGCTACAATTTTTTTGCATAATCAGGAAAGAAACTGAAAGAGGGAGAGGAGAAGATAGAGAGAATGCTGTAATTAAATTAGTGCATAAAGAAAACGAGGAGGAGAACATGGGAAAACACGGATCAGCTCTGTCAGAACAGAACCAGGGTAGAAGCACCAGAGTGAGAACACTCCTGATTAAAGTCGATTATTGAGAGGGCTTTTTCATTCCGCCGTTCTTCTGCGGAGTATTTAAAAACACGCACTGCCTACAGTTCAGTTGGTGTCAATGGGGAGGGGGGCCCTTTGAGATAGAGGAGGAGGATAAGAAAAGGAGAGAGAGAAGGGGGGGTGCATGCAGACTGAAGTTCTGCCTCCCTATTCCTCTTCTTCTTCCTCTGCTCTTCCATGAGGAGAGAATTACCCATCCATTCTGGAACCGGTGTGGGGAAAAATGCTTTTTCTTCAGGCTATATTGAAGAGAAGGCTGCTGCAAAAAGGTAAAAATGAAATATATATATATATATATATATATTACTTTCTCTTCATTATTTGACTTTTTTGTTCACTGCTGTGAGCATTCTGCAAACTTGAAGAACCAGTACCGCCTGAGGCTACTTTCTCGTCTCACGTCCGTTGCCATCGATCACATTTTGATTGCTCTGACTTGTAGGCTACTTGATGCAAGTAGCACAATATCCCCCTACTGGGCGCGTATTTCTCACTTTATATGGGCGTTACTGGATGTTTTATCGGCTATCATAAACAGGAAACATCCAGTGGAATGGAATTCTGTTATTAATAATATTTTCAAATCTGAGAGAGCGATCTTTGAGTGTTGTGTTACTGGTTAGATCAGTCATCACATCTAAAAACAACCCTCCACCTCAAAAAAAAAAGAACATAAGTGAGCAAGTTACTAAGAGTTCGGGATCATGATCTTCAAAATGTTAAATGGTTTATTGTGTGAAATGTTTTTTAATGCTAATGATCATTTTCCATTGTAGCGGTGAATTATATATATATATATATATATATATATATATATATATATATATATATATATATTTTATTTATTTATTTATGTTGCTCTTATCTATGTTATCTCATCTATCTCTTCTATGCAGTATCCTAAATGGCATCTAAGGTCCAATGAGTCAATGTGGAATACATAATGATTCTGTAAGTCATAAGTCAG
>VUQS01045881.1:6644-17219 GCA_015108495.1 Heterochromis multidens
GGCCATCTCCTTTCCCAATTCCAGTGTTTTTTTATGATGTTGAACTAAGGCTAGCAAAAGGGAATGAGTTGTTCAAAGAAAGTGGAGCACTTCTCACTGTATCAAGAGAGATGAAAATGGACATCTTGGACAACATAGCTCAGGCTGTTATTTCCCACAAGGCTTACCCAAAGAACCAGGAAATTGAATCAGTGGCTGCTGCACTAATTGAGAAGCATCCATGTCTTATGGACCCAGGAGTGGGAACAGGGTACCATGGGTGGGCCATGAGTATGAAATATAAGCTTGGCAACTATCATCAAAAACAACAGATGGCAGGTTGTAGTGAAGTCAGCATAAACCAGAAAAGAAGAGCAGAGGGGAACAGACGTATAAAGAAAGCAAGACGATGTGAATTTTCTTCCGGACAATCCAGTAGGACAAACCTTTAAATCTCTTGAAATAGAAAGGAATGTATTGCAGGAAGAAATTAAAAAAAGACTTCTAAACAAGGCCCTAATTGACTCCAAAATGGAAGTGACATTTGCTTTGCGAAGGAAAGAAATAGTGAATGAAGAACCACTTGTTGCTGAAGTCATGAAGAAGTGGCCTGGGTTGTTTTTTGAAGAACAAGTAGGTATTTTTGAATATCTTAACTAGATATTTTGTTAAATGTGAGGCTTGGGTCAATTCTACATATTTTCTTTTTGCCATAGCACTGAACATGTCCATGAATGATATCACCTCTTTTAGATATGTGCAGAGTTCTTCAGAATTACTTGAGTGGAACTGAAGAAGACCTTCCTGTCACTGGATGCACACTCATCACAGCTTATTAAGCTGTACCAATCATGAAGTGGAACATTTGGAAAGGACATCAGGATCCTTCTAGACAACTTTGATGAACAGGTAACCATTAAGTAGAAGATAAATGTGGTATTCCCTATTTTATTTATTTTTTTATGAAAACAGAGTAGTGTCTAATACCTTAAATAAGGTTCAATTAATTAATTAATTAATATGAAGTCCATAGAAATTCCAGAGTTACACTGTATAACTAAATATTAACGGCATTATGATGATTTATTGGAGCCAGTTCATAGCTATACACATAAGATAAATTTAAAATGCACTGCTCTCAAGCAACCTACATTAAATAGTGATATGATTGCACACCTAATAGCCTTCTTGTCAACTGTGCAAACCATAATACCACTGCATCCCATTTTTTTTATCAGATTGCCATTTAATATTTCTGAGTTTATCGAACAAAATAAATACATTTTAAAGTTAACAGCTGCATCGTGTTGTGATTTCACTGACATTTCAGATTGGTGTTTTCAGAGATGAAAAGCAGTGGGTTATTGTCTTTTCAGTGTGTGTCAAAACAGGTTGTAAGTGAAATAAAAAAACACAGTGCCTGATGGAAAAACCTGGGTTCATTCAGTTTTTATATATATTCCACCCCAAATACATGCTACCATGCAGAAAGGATTGGAAAAATTTGTTTATAGGTGTGAGATAATCAGAAATTTTAATTTTCGGCCATATCATAGTTTTAGTCTTGATTTTGTATGTTTCAGACAACTGTCATGCTGGCCCACAGAAAGTCTACAGCTCTGCGAGGTCTGCCGTTATTCTTGAGGAAGAAACCGGACAGGTTTCTGAAGACATTTCTGGTAAGGCTAATTCTGTTTAATGTCTTTAAGTTAGAACATGACCCTTGTGAGTGCAAGAGCAAGGGAAAGTTTACCCTGCTCGGGATGGGGTTACCAGGGCTCTGCCCTGGTGCCAGGCTTAGGGAGGGTGCTCGAGGGAGAACGCCTGGTGGCCGGGCCTTAGCCCATGGGGCCTGGCCAGGCACAGTCAGAAGAGGAGGGGCCCGCCCTCCTGTAGGCACACCACCCACAGGTTGCGCCGTGTACAGTGTGTGTCGGGCAGTGGCCAAGGCCAGAGACCCTGGTGGACTGATCCTCGACTGCAGAGGCTGGCGATTGGGACACGGAACGTCACCTCTCTGGTGGGGAACGAGCCCGAGCTAGTGTGTGAGGTTGAGAGGCAAAGGCTAGATATAGCCAGGCTCACCTCAACGCACGGCTTGGGCTCTGGAGCCAGTCTCCTGGAGAGGGGCTGGACTCTGTTCCAGTCTGGAGTTGCCCTCGGTGAGAGGCGGCGGGCTGGGGTGGGTATCTTGGTATCCCCTCGGCTTGCTGCCTGTACGTTGGAGTTTTTCCCAGTGGACGAGAGGGTTGCTTTCCTGCGCCTTCGGGTTGGGGAATGGGTCCTTACTGTTGTCTGCGCTTATGCGCCGAACGACAGTTCAGAGTACCCGGCCTTCTTAGAGTCCCTGGGTGGGGTGCTCGAAGGTGCACCACCTGGAGACTGTGTTGTCCTACTGGAGACTTCAATGCTCATCTGCGCAACAACAGTGAGACCTGGAGAGGCATGATTGGGAGGAACGGCCTACCTGATCTGAACCTGGACTTCTGTGCAAACCACACTTTGTCCATAATAAACACCATGTTTGAATATAAGGGTGTCCATAAGTGCACGTGGCACCAGGACACCCTAGGTCGCAGGTCGATGATCAATTTTGTAATTGTATCATCAGGTCTGCGGCCGTATGCTCTGGACACTCAGGTGAAGAGAGGGCCTGAGCTGTCAACTGATCACCACCTTGTTCTGAGTTGGACCAGGTGGCGGGGGAGGACGCTGGACAGACTTGGCGCACCTAAACGTATAGTGAGGGTGTGTTGGGAATGCCTGGTGGAGGCCCCGGTCTGCGAGATCTTCAACTAGGTGTGGGAGGAGTTCGGTGAGGCCACAGAAAAAGACTTTCGGACTGCCTCGAAGCGATTCTGGCAAACCGTCAGCTGACTCAGGAGGGGAAAGCGGTGCTCTACTCACACTGTGTACAGTGCGGGCGAGGCGCTGCTGACTTCAACTGAGGATATAGTCAGGCGGTGGAAGGAATACTTCGAGGACCTTCTTAATCCCACTGAAACGTCTTTTCTAGAGGAAGCAGAGTCTGGGGACGAGGGGGACAACTCGTCCATCACTGGGGGCGAGGTCACTGAGGCAGTTAAAGAACTTCTTGGTGGCTGGGCCCCTGGGGTGGATGAGGTTCGCCTTGACTTCCTTAAGGCTGTAGATGTGGTAGGGCTGTCTTGGCGGTACCTCTGGATTTGCAGACTGGGGTGGTGGTTCCCATCTTTAAGAAGGGGGACCAGAGGGTGTGCTCCAACTACAGAGGGCTCACACTCCTCAGCCTTCCCGGGAAAGTCTATGCCAGGGTGCTGGAAAGGAGAGTCCGTCCGCTAGTTGAACCTCGGATGCAAGAGGAACAATGCGGTTTTTGTCCTGGTCGTGGAACACTGGACCAGCTCTTTACCCTCTCGAGGATATTCAAGTGTGCGTGGGAGTTTGCCCAACCAGCCTACATCTGTTTTGTGGACTTGGAGAAGGCATCTGACCACGTCCCTCGGAGTATTCTGTGGGAGGAGCTTCAGGAGTATGGGGTGTCTGGCCCGTTGCTACGAGCCATTCGGTCTTTATACAACCGTTGCAAGAGCTTGGTCCGCATTGCCGGCAATGAGTCGGACTCGTTCCCAGTGGGTGTTGGACTCCACCAGGGTGGCCTTTTGTCACCGATTCTGTTCATAATTTTTATGGACAGAATTTTTAGGCGCAGCTAAGTGGCAGAAGGCTTTCACTTTGGTGGTCTCAGAATCTCATCTCTTCTTTTCGCAGATGATGTGGTTCTGTTGGCTTCATCAGGTGGTGGCCTCCAGCTCGCACTGGAGCGGTTCGCAGTCGAGTGTGAAGCAGCGGGTATGAGAATCAGCACCTCCAAGTCCGAGGCCATGGTCCTCAGCCGGAAAAGGGTGGAGTGGCTACTCCTGGTCAGGGACGAGTTGCTGCCCCAAGTGGATGAGTTTAAGTATTTCGGGGTCTTGTTTATGAGTAAGGGGAGCGGGAGATCGACAGATGGATTGGGGCTGCGGCTGCAGTGATGCAGACGCTATACTGGTAATCGATTTACCTGTCGATCTACGTCCCTACCCTCACCTATGGTCATGAGCTTTGGGTAGTGACTGAAAGAACGAGATCGCGGATACAAGTGGCGAAAATGAGCTTTCTCCGAAGGGTGGCTGGCCTCTCCTTCGAGATAGGGTGAGCAGCTCAGTCATCCGGGAGGGCCTCAGGCTACTCCTCCACATCGAAAGGAGCCAGTTGAGGTGGTTCGGGCATCTAACAAGGATGCCCTCTGGGAGCCTCCTGGGTGAGGTGTTCCGGGCATGTCCCAATGGGAGCAGACCACGGAGCAGATCCAGGACATGCTGGAGAGATTATATCCCTCCCTTTGTGTTCCTTTTGCTCAGCAGTGGTTTTCGTCTTGGAATTCTGCCATGCAGGCCATTTTTGCCCAGTCTCTTTCTTATGGTGGAGTCATAAACGCTGACCTTAAGTTGCTGAACCACTTCATCTGCTGCTCGTCTCCTGCCTGATTCCCCGGCAATAAGAGTGGGTAGGTTCAACCTGTCGCCTGTCGCTCACTCTCCAGCCTCTCTGCTCCGCAGCTCACCTTCCCCGTCACCAAGCCCGTCACGCGGAAGGGGGGGGGTCCGCGGTGACACAGAGAAGAGGGTGAGCCCGAGTACTGTGGTCTCACGGCGGTGCAGTCATTCTACCACCTTCTGGGAATAACGATCACTCCGCCACCCAGCTCGCCTACCATGTTGAAGCCGCTGCTCAGCTCACCAGCCTTGATGCCGCCGCACAGCTCTCCAGCCTCGACACTGCTGTTTTGCACGCCGGAGGTTCCGCTACTGCCTGGCCCACCGGCTTCCTCCGCCAAGTGGAAGCGGCGTTCCACGCAGTCCACATCACAGCCTGCACCTGAGCCCGTGGGTCCCGACCAGCCTCCTGCCAAGCCACCCGAGGATGTCTGTTGCCTCCAGAGATTCATCGTCTTCACCGCTGGCCCTGCGGCCAAAGAAAAGTTTTTGTACTATCATTCATATTCTCTGAAAAATGGCCAAAAAAATCACAAATTCTGCCAGGGTATGTAAACTTATGAGCACAACTGTATACATACAGGTTCAAAAATATACACAGACCCTCAATAATATGTGGTTAAATGTACCTTAGCAGGTTTCACCTCGACCAGACGCTTTTGGTAGCCATCAACAAGCTACTGCCATAGTTCTGGCTGGATATTGGACATTTCTTCTTGGCAGAAGTGGTAGAGTTCATTTAAACTGGTTGGTTTCCTGGCAAAAGCTACAGATGTGAGCTCTTTCCTGGCACCCCTCTGCGAATTGCCACCATACCATGGTTGAGGGGTTTATGTGTCCCAGTGATCCCAGGGGCTATGTTGTCAGGGAGTTTTTGCCCCCTGGTAGAGTCTTCAAAGGAAAATTGGTCATAGGTGAGGGGCCAAACAAAGAGCGATTCAGTTGACCCCTATGAGAGGAAAGAATTCAAGGGCCCACTTTATCCTGCCAGGGATAGGGTTACCATGGCCCCACCCTGGAGCCAGGCCTTGCAGAACTTCCACAGCTACCAAGGAAGGCTGGGGACATTGAGTCTGAATGGACCTTCTTTCGCACCTCCATGGCCTCCCCTGACGCCACACCCTGACTCCACTGCCACAGAGTTCTATCAGGCTTGGCTAGACTGTGGGACTTCAGAGGCAACTTATGGGTACTGGCAGGCCAAGCAGAATGCGGCTCAGGTGGTTGCTGAAACAAAAATTCAGGTGTGGGATGAGTTCGGTTAGACCATGGAAAAAGACTTTCAGTCTGCCATTTTGGCAAATTGTCAGGCAATTCAGCACGGGAAAGTGAGTGGTGCTCTACTCACACGGTGTATAGTGCGGGTGAGTTACTGCTGACTTCAACTGAGGATATAGTCAGGTGATGGAAGGAATACTTCAAGGATCTTCTTAATCCCACTGACACGTGTCCTATAGAGGAAGCAGAGTCTGGGGACGAGGGGGACGGCTTGCCCATCACTGGGGGCAACTTGCTAAGGGACATTTAACCAAATATTAGTGGGGGTTTATGTATATTTTTGAACCTGTATCTATACTTTTGACCCTGTCAAAATAAATTCAATCTTGTGCACCCAATTCTTGTTTTTTTAAAGTCATTAAAGATGTATGCTGTACAGTCATTCCACCCTTGAAAAAGAATAGTTCAATTAAAGGCCAAAATTACCATGACATTCATGCCCATGATGAGTGTATGTAAACTTCTGACAAGAACTGTATATCTTCAGGTTTTCCCCCCTATATCGTTGCACCTAAAACAGAGAGAATGATAAGATGAACATCAAAGTGTAAGATGTAGTTATCCCACATTATCTGGATTATATCTATATTCAAAATATAATAGTTAGCATATACTCCCTTAAGAGATTGAGCCACAGGGATGTGCAGCCATGGTGTTCTCCCATCTGTAGCTGTGCACTGACTGACATTTCCCAGCAGAAGAATATCCCACATGTAGCAGCAATTTATTTAAACCTTCACAGGCTACTGTACAGCTGTAACTGGGAAATGCATATTTTCTAGTCAAGAGGTGACAAGCTGTCCATTTTATTTAAAAAGATCACAGGAACATAGAGGAAGCTTCCAGTTTTCCCACTAGGACTAAACACAGCTTACATTTCTGGATCTGTACAAAGCTGGCAGCGTGAAAAGAGTCACAAAACTCAAGTCCACATGCACATTTGTAAAATAATTTGACATGTATTCAAATTACTTTGTTAGTCTGTGGATTGGACATTTGTGAGTACTCAAAAATTACACACAAATCACTTTACACATTTGTAAATCTCAGTTTACGCTTGTGGATCATATCATACACATTTGTAACCCTTTTGAGACAAAATTCACACTATAAGAAAAAAAAATTAGACGTCAGATCTGTGGGCCCAAACTAAAGAACGATTCTATTACTGTCATTGCTGCAATATTAGCTAACATTTTAAAAAGCTCAATTATCAGTTCTGTTTAACAGTTTGCATCTGTGTTTAAGTGTGAATGTGTTGCCACATTAAATGAACTATTTAATGGTGAAATCCCTGTAACATGGTAGGACCAACAACAGCTGATCTGAACTGGTTTTAATGTTCTCCATTTAAAACTATGGCAGTGAGTGAAGACCAAAGTAGTAGAGTTGAAAATAATATGAGAACAACATTGCACTATAACAGTTGATTGTGTGCCAGATGTGCTGCTTAAAGAGGAAGGGCCCTCAACTGTAAAATGAAATTCCTGTTTTTTGAAAATGAGTCACCAGCCTGCCTGCATGGAAAGCAAAACACTTTGACTAAAACGTCAAATACTTTGCTTATTTGTTTATTATCTGTGAATTTAAGCACATTTTTAGGGATCCGATCATACACATTTGTAACCCTTTTGAGACAAAATTCACTCCATAGAAAAAAAAAGATTTGATGGTATATATATTTGAGGGACTTATAGTCATCAAAATAGCTTCAAGTAACAGAGGAAAAAGAAAGATTGTGGTTTGACTTTTGAAATGGAAAAGGTGCAAACCCACACTGCATGACATAGAGGGAGGTGGGTTTTTTTTGTGGGCCAAACTAAAGAAAGGTTGTATTACTATTATTACTGTAACATTAGCTAACATTTTGAAAAGTTCAGTTGTTAAGTCTACTTTCTTTTATCTTTTGTGGTGTTTACTTAAGACCTCAGAATGTTCACATGCCCACTTATGATTCTCTGTCTTAGTAACCTTCAGTGTTTGTGCTATTAATCCCATATCATTATTTCCTTTCCATTTAGATTATAGTAGCAGTGTTGACTAGTTTTGTTCTGTGATGCCAAATGTAGGCTTTAAATGTATTTATTTTTTATTATTATTATTTGTAATCCACAGAGTGTTCAACCCCTTAATGCAATAAGAGAGAATTTTGAGTTAAAGTATTGGAAAACAAAGATATATGTGCAAAGTGATGATTCATCAAACTCAGTGATAAGCCTCATCCAGGTAAGGACCATTACACCAGAAGACACGGGGGGAAAAAAAACACTGACAGAGATTTTGGAAGACTGTTTTTAAACAACCAAACCATGTTTGTTCACTTTGTTCAGTTATCAGCTTGTCTTTAATCTCATTGAAAACAGAACACATAACTTATTAGTATTTTGCAGTAGTATAACTTAGTATTACTGTAATTAATTATTTTATCCTACTATTAGAGTTAAGTCAATATGTTTTTGGACAATTACACACAGTGCTTCATAGTGTTAGTGGGGTTAGGTTAATTGGTTAATCCAAATTGCCCAAAGGTGTGAATGTGAGTGCATATGGTTGTCTGTCTCTCTGTGTTAGCTCTGTGACAGATTGGCAACCTGTCCAGGGTGTACCCTGCCTCTTGCCGTATCGCAGTTGGAATAGGCTCCAGTCCCCCCACAACCCTGAATTGGATAAGTGGAGGAAAATTGATGGATGGATGAGGTTAGTTTGTCCAACTACTTTTGAGCCTTTGAAAATGGGGGAATATGTATAAAAATGTCTGTAATTCCTAAACAGTTAATGCAATACTTTTAGTAAATCCCTTGAATTAAAGCTGAAAGTCTGCACTTCAAGCACATGATGACTGTTGGATTTAAAACCCACTCTGGTGGTGTACAGAGGCAAAGGTATTAAAGATTTTGTCATTGAACAGATATTTATGAACCTAACTGTCAAATGTCATTGTGCTTTATAGAGGTTCATTTAATCTCAGAAACCTCTTCTTGCTGTATCAAACTCTATTTATTTAAGCCATAATGTGTTCAGTGAATCACCTACCTGCAGCCATGTAGGTACAATATACTCCATGATGCTTATGGCAAAGAAGAAAAAACTGCATTTTGTCCCTTTTCCTATACAGGGTTGACCACCTCTACACCTTCTTTGTGCAGTGGTCACCAGAGGTCTGCCACAACAGCAACAACAAGCAGTGCAACCAATATTATATCATTAGAGACAAACATCAGAACCACATACTGGTTGTGGAGAAGGACATTGCAGCAATCAACAAGCTCCTCAGCAAGCCTATCAACCCCACTGCTAAAAACTGGGAGGTAAGATTTGCAGAAACATACACAACTATATGCCAAAAGACTAAACAAAGACCCTCCAGGGTTCATATTCTCAAGCTCTCTGAGGCATTCTTACATAGAAAGCCCTCCTTAGTGACTTACAGTAAAGGGAAACCAGAGAGATTCATGGTTATCCCTGAAATTGCGGGAATGCCCTCTGTCTATATATGGACATCCTCTCTCCCTCTAAATCCCAGAACCAGACTTCACTTTCCTGTGTAGTGAGAAAGAAAACCGTTCACTGTCAGAGCTGACCAATGAGCAGACATCTACTCAAATTTCCGACCAATAACACTTCAGACACAGAAAGGGAAAGTAAGTGTATATAAGAACTGCTGGATGGCAGTTTGGTTAGCAGACATGTGGTACAGCAGAGAGCAGCGCTTGACAGAGAAATCAGGAGCTATGAAGCTGCTACCAGAAAATATTAAGGTGCTTTATTTTGCCAGTGAATGTATGGAGCCTTATGTTGAGGTAAGATTACTCTGCTGGATGTAGTTATATTAGGAGGTATAGTGAGGTACTGTGGGGATTTAAAATGTTTTCTTTATCATGAGCCATCCATCTATGCTTTAAGGCTTTGTTGCCTCCCAGTTATTGTGCTTTATGTACTCAGTTTTTAAATGAATCAGTCACAACTTTCTATACGTAACGCAAATAAACTACATAATGCAGTGAAAATTTCCTGAATAACAAAAATAGAGGAGCAGCGAGTAGTAGTGTGACAGTAAACAGAAAGTGGATGTGTTTGATGACACTTAATGTGGTTTTTTGCTTGCGTCCTGCAGATCATCACAGTGAAAGAGTCCAAACGCCGCCAGAGTTTGTGCAGCTCAGACGACTCTGAGCCAGAAGAGCCCGGGTACTACGATGTTCTCCCTGTCCTCAGTGACCACAGTCATCTGCTAAATGATCATCACCTAGAAAAAGTTAGTAGCACTGAAAAAATCTCATATTAAACTAGGTGGACAGTTTTGTGTAGATCACAGCCATCAAAGCTTTTTCTCCTGAAGAATTGAGAAAATTATTATTATATCTGTGAGGACATCATTTGATGAGCAACTCCTTTTTCAAACAGCTTGCTGCTCACATGCCAGCAAGGACCCAGGGCTATCCATGGCAACTGGTCTACAGCACAGCCATCCACGGGAGCAGCCTGAAGACACTGTACAGGAATATGGCTGATCTGGACAGCCCTGTGCTGCTGGTCGTCAAAGACATGCACAAAAAGGTTTGTATCCTGCGCTTTAGTCTCCAGGACTTTTCTATAACAAGAAAATTCAGACTGATACCTCCATTACCAGTGTCTCCTTTAACAAGCTCTTGTCTTGGTATTTTCAGGTGTTTGGGGCTTTTTCATCCGATCCATTCAGAGTCAGTAAATACTGCTACGGTACTGGAGAAACCTTCTTGTTCAGCTTCAATCCCGACTTTCAGGTAGGAGTTGAATTATGATCAATTCTTTTACCTAGAGT
>VUQS01045882.1:0-11052 GCA_015108495.1 Heterochromis multidens
TCACCATCTTACAATGCTGTGATCGCAGCCATTCCCCAATCTCTGTGAATGGTACTCATGGCCATTGATCAATGGTCATGACAATTTGCATACTATTGATCATGAAACTGACCAAATGGCCCATTGTTAGTCAGTGGTGCTGGTTTCTGTCATTATGCAAATGTACTGTTTATAAGGCTGGGGAATTCTGCAGTCAGCTGAGACTGAAGAAGTTACCAGTTGGTAAACGAAACGTTTCTCCCACTAAAAAAACGCCACGTCCAGATGAACAGATTCAACTTTTTGGGATATGTATTTTTAGGTCAGGTGTTTCCCATTTTCTTCTTGGATTCAGGTCAGTTGAGTTGGTTGGCCAATCAAGCACAGTAACAAGATGATCGGCAAAACAAGACGACTTTGGGCACTGTCAACCACCATCAACACCAGCAGATGATGATGGCGACCCAAATCATCACTGGGGAAACTTCACACTGGACTTGGATTCTATGCCACTCTTCCTCCATACTCTAGGACTGTACTTTCATCTGAAAAGAGGACTTTAGGTCACTGAGCAACAGCCCAGTTCCCCTGGGCTGAAACAGTTTCTGGTTTAGGACTGGCTTGATATTAGGAATGCAACAGCTGTAGCCCCTTTCCTGAAAGACATTGGTGCGTGGTGGCTCTTGATGGACTGAACCAGTCCACCAGAGTGAAGCTCTCCCAAGTTCTTGAACTGACTTCTTTGGACAGTCCTCCCAAGGCTGTAGCCATTCGTGTTGCTTGTGAACCTTTTCCTAGTTATAGCCACTTCACACGTTCCTAATGAAGCTTCATGAAGGTTTGAAGCTTTCCGGCCTATTGGTTCGCAAAAAGGTTAATTTCTCGGGGCTTCATGTGCACACAAACACCCCTGCTGGTCAAAAACTGCCAAACAGGCAGGGTTATTACAGTTCATTTTAAATGCTGTATTTGTGAAACAGTATGCACATGGCAATAATGACTGCCATTTGTGAATATTGGTGTGTAACCTGTCAGTTCAATGAAATCAAATGTTAATGGCAGGTTACGGCCAGGTAGGCATGCATGTTAAAGTGGTCATGAAACGCTACATGCATTAAGGCTAATTTATACTATGAAGCCCTACTCTAAAAAAAACTATTATAGATTTAATATTTCTTAAATCCAGCTTCACAGAAAGTAAGTGTTTAAAGTTGAAGTTTTTAGAGCATGTGTTTTTCTATCTTGTGTCACTAGGTTGGTTGGTTGGTTGGTTGGTTGGTTGCTGTTAATGGACTTACATTGGTTTATGTTAGCTAACTAGTGATAGAACTGATAACTCAGAGGAAAACAAGGACACTAAAACTAAAAAGCAGTCAAAGGGGGTCACTTTTGTACTGCCCCTGTCTGCAACAGTTTTATGTTTAAAAAAAAAAAAAAGCAAGGATAGTAGGATAAGTGTTTTTTCATTGCTGGCTAGCTACACTGAAATGGGAAAATCCACCTGTTAGCTGTAATGTTAGGGTTTGTAGAGCACTTTATAAGTAAGGACAGTGTGCAGGAGAGCCTGTTTGAGTCAGGTGCACCGGTGGTTCACCGGACTGACAGGCTGGAGTCAGACACTCAGATTTTTCCTCATCAGGTGTAGAGTGGCGCAATCTGTTGATGTCCTCAAGATGTGATCAGCACTATTTTATGTAATAAAATAGTCTTTTTCCCAAGCACATCCAAACAGTTTACAACATAACATGTTACAACAAAGCAGAAAGGTTAAATAATAAGCTTTATTTTAAAGGCCTCAAGACAAGGCAACACTGCTATATCAATGAGAACAAAGAGAGAAAAACACAAAACTACCCTATCTAAAAGGAGGGAAAACACAACCAACAACCAAATGCAATTCTGTGGCCCACAGGCCCACACTACTCACTAGTAGAAGCAAAAATCCACACTGCTCCCAACAATCAGAAACTCAAGTAGGGCTGGAACGATTCGTTGACATAATCGATGGAGTTGACTAGAAAAATTGGTCGACGTGGAATTTTAATGTTGACGTATCATATTGTAAAACCACGTAAATGTGTTTTTGTAACTTCAGTAAACTACAGGAAGATATGTGGGCAGCATCTCTCCACTGTCTGCCAAGATCGCACTCAATACTAACGAAGAAAGTAGCACGAACAAAACAGGAAGGAGGAGAAGATGGAAGACAAATAAGATGGAGACTGAAAAGTGTGAGAGCATTTCACAGAGAACAAAGAAAGTTAAATGCAGACTGTGCAAAGCAGAGTGGCAGCACTACTGCAACAAATGAGTATTTAGGCACCCTGGAGCTGTGACGTCAGCTCTGAATGGGTAAGTTTTAGAGTTAAGTTAGTGTGTCACGTTGATACTTAATGTTAATGTTTGTACAGTAATGTTTATCTTAGTTTACCTGTTGGAAACAAGGTCTCATGGATGATGCTTGCTAAGCAAACACCATTTCAGTTATGTTTGCTAACGAGTGAAATATGATAGTAAACCAGTGAACAGAAGACATGATCAGAAGCATTCATTCTGAAAAGTAAACCTCTTTTGTAAACCTCCTCTATTGCAATCTTGAATTCATTTACTGAATCATCTGTAAATTTTGTGAACTAGTTATTTTGGACTGGAAAAATTCTTTTTAATTTGAAGTCTTATTTGAACTTCTGGACAGAGACCATTTTTAATGACCTATTTGCACATTATGTTTTTGTTTAGAGACTACTAGCGGTTTAATTTGTACTATTTATTTATTTCATTTTTATTCTGATGGTCACATTAAGTAATGTTAAAAATACATTTGATTTGTTTCACATTCCATATGTTTCATGGGTCATTATTTTAGTTTTGATGAGTTGACTACCAAAATAATCTTTAGTTGCAGCCCTACTGTTAAAACACACCATTATTTGGACGGGTTTCACACACTAGAAAGCAGAGAAGAGAGTAAGAGACAGACAACCAACAAGAACCCTCGCAAGTGGACCTCACCTAGCCCTTATAATGTTTGAGGGCTAATTGCTGAGTGAGCCCAGGTGCAGACTGGGTAAAATGAGCAGCAGCTGGATCCTGGAGAGAGGAGGGAAAGAGCGAGAAATAAAGAGTGGGAGAAAGAGAGCAGCAGCACACATATACACCCACACAGCCACACAGCGTGTTTCTCCCCCTGAAGGGAGGGAGTATGTAATCGGTTCAGTTTGTCGGTCTGTTTGTTAGCAGTCTACCGTCCACAGTTTTCAAGACATCATTTTCAAATTTTGTGTGATGGTAGATACCGATAACAACTCGAGTTGATTTAATTTTGGTGAAAATCGGGTCAAGGTCACACCAAATGTGAAAATCTGGATAGTCTTCAAACTTCACAACAATATACTAGGCCTTGGGGGACATGAGTACCTAGGTTAGCTAAGCATTTGACCTTTATCTTCATTTTTAGCGCCCAAGGTCAAAGCTGACCAAAGTTGTACATCATATGAAAGGGCATGGAGAGAGCTCTACAACACACTTTTTTTCAATATGACACGCTATGACGTCAAAATTATGCTGCTGAAGATAGCATGTTTAATAAAAACAGGCTGACATTATATTGTAATAAAAACATAAAACATCAAAGTTTTATATTGAATATATTGAATGAACCTCGAATATATAGAATGAAAGTCTGAATGTACTGAATATATTCCTAAATGGCATTCCATAATAGATACATAGCTATCTACAGACATATAATCCATTTAGATACTGGTGAGGCCACTCAGTCGTTTTAGTGGAATTATCTGACAAATATGTCCTGCTGTGCAGTACAGACCATGGAGAAAGTTTGTGCTTGAGTTTTGATGCATGAAATTGTAGTATTTATTAGTTACTTAATGTTGGCCACCAACAGTAGTGCAGTGGTTACTGCCACCTAGTTGCAAAAAGGTTCTTGGTTTGAAGCCCAGGTGGGGCATCTCTGTGTGGAGTTGCATTTTCTAGCTGTGTGGGTTTCCTCTGGGCCCTTTAACCCATAAGAACCCACGGAGACACTGGTGTCATCGCCCCTTTTAAAGTTCTTAATTGTCCTGAATGTAGAAATGGCTCTGGGCTCTTATAGGTTAAATAGAGTCCTGTATAAATGCATAGTCAAAAAGAGATTTGCAGTCTAAAGTGCTTTGAGTGGTCAGAAACCCTAGAAAAGCCCTATATAAATTCAAGTCCATTACATTCCAAGCTTGCTCACCTTAGCTCATAACTTGGAACCCCACCCTCTCATCCAAATATGATCACTTTTTCCTTTAAAAAAAAACATGGTCATGGCCAAAGTACCAACATTCATTACAATTTACTCTATGGCTGAAGCAACTGAACAGTGTAGGATAATGCTTCAAGCAGTGGCTCAGTGGTCTTGGCTTTGATCCTAGGGAGGGCCCTTCTGTGTGGAGTTAGCATGTTCTTTATGTACTTGCTCAAGTTTTCTCTGGGAACTCCAGTTTCTCTCATCATCCAAGAATATGCAATATTAATACTGTTTACCTGGGGCCAGGATTCTCTTGCAAAAGACATTTTTATTATCAAGAGTTTCACTTCCTGGTTAAAAAAGGTTGATAAATAAAAATATAATGCTGGAAGTGAAGACACAATACAGTAAGTGCAGAATAATTCATTGTCAAATACCAGAAAACATACAACTGCCATACACTACAAACAGTGGTATATAAATAATGTACATCCACCTTCGCCAAAGCCCTCACTTCTTACTCAGATGACATGCAGTGCATAATGACAAGCACAGCATCCACAAACATTGCTTGTTTTAAAAAATATATATATATATATATATTAAAAAAAATCCAACACTGCACTGATTTTACAGAGCGTGATCTCTCCCTCGCTCGCTCTCTCACTCACTCACACACTCACACACACACCCCCACACCAAGAGGCATCATCAGTAAAACAAGTCCTTCCATTTCCATTTCTTTAAGCCAACACATCTGCGGTTTGGTTAAAGCATGCAAAGCAGGAGCATCACAACAGCACACAGACTGTTAAAAAATGGAACCCTGCCATAAAAATAAAAGTTCCACTGTATGCTTTTCTAAAAATGTACTACAACGCACTGAGCTTTATCTACCCACTACCTGCATACTCTGTATTACATACAAAAAGCAAAATCTTCAGACCATTCCAGCAGGAAAGGGAAAAGAAAAGAGATAAAAGAGATGACAGAAAACCAAAATCTTTAGTTTTCAGAAACCATTATAAAATCCTATGCCATCTTTGGATACAGCTTAAACTATATGAGCATGTCAGAGTTTCATCTTGTAAATGTTACACTTGACTTTTCATCTGATAATTTAAAAAAAACAAAAGCCAAAAAAATCGGCAGTGATCCGAACTAAGACAACATTCTGATGAAAAACAATACACACACACACATATTATTGTTTAAAGTTACCTCAATAAAAGAAAACTTTGCTATGAGTTTTGAGTTGAAAAAGGATTAAAGGGAAAAACAGGATTTCTGACAATGACAATAAAATCTAACTTTTTTTTTTAAGTAAATTAAATTTTAGTTGGCCTCTCTAGTTCTCTCCTTTTCTCTTGATTATTTTGGGCCATATTTTCTTGCAGAAATAGGCTTCCACAGTTACAGCATATCTTAAGTCAAGGGGGGAAAAAAGCAAAGAAATCATCTATGAGTCTACACTTCATTCAAACAAAGCATTTTGAAACTACTGTGGCAAAAAGCACTTTCCCACAATTCCATAAAAGTTCATTTACATTCATTTTAAATGACAGCATTCTGGATATTGTGTTCACTGAAAAATGTTTAGCCCTGTGCTTCTACATGGATAGATTAACTCCCCACTGGATCCTGTTTGCTCTTTTGTGGAGCTAAGATGCCATGTTTTTTTTTTGTTTTGTTTTTTTTTTAAAAACACAAACATTCAAAGTAACAAGCTGACAAATCAATGCTCAAGGATTCTCTCCAGCCATTCAACCACCACACTCTCTTACATCAAACAGATTTCAAGCAGCAGTAAACCTGTTTTAAGGTGAACCAAACCAGACCAAAGTGTTTTGAAAGCAGAAATAAGCAGAGAGGTGGCGTTATAAAAAAGAACCTGTAACAGAGCTGAAGCACAGTCCTGGGGTCAGAGTGTTAACACCATTTACCATTTAAAGCTACATATTTATATATATCTACAATCATGTGCAACTACTCATTATGAAACCCTTATTTATTTGCATAATAAAATCTTTTTAAAAAGTTAACTGACTAGTATCTGGTATCAATCAGGGAGGGCAGCACTACTTAATCATCAAGTCAGTTAGTCACACATATCCCTAAGTGAGAAATTTTCAGATTAACCAATTAGCTAATTGCAGCCAAGAAAGCAGACATGTGTTAAGCTACAACAATAAGACTATTAATCAATCACCCAAACAATAATTCAATGTTCAATTTAATCAAATAATTCAATTTAATTAAAATTTGTATTTTACCCATTGAATTCCCCTTTAAAATCTTTCAAGAAAAACAAAAGATGTTTGCTGGTTGAACCCCCGAACATGAGAATTTGTAATATTTTCCTTTATATAACTCAAAAAAACAATTCATTTTAAAATTGTTAGTTGCACCTTTACAATAAATAATCAACATAGCCATTAGTGGGTATCTGCTTTCCCTCCTGTGTTAACCCCAAACTATTATTTTAAACACACAGGCTAGAGGCTCAACTATACTAGAACGACATCCACATCACTTAAGGTGCAGAAGGTGAACATAACGGGGTCAAATGTAACAGGATTCTTGTGTTTGTTCCATAAAATTCATAATTCTCAAATATTCAAGCTTTTAAACAAGCAAACCTAAGCAAGTACAACTCAGTTAGCGGAAGTGATGTGATGGAGAGATCAAACATTCAGCTCAGTCTTTGGTTTGATCATCTTAAGAAGCCAGCAGCACATTAGAAAAGCCCAGAAAAAAAACTCTTATAGGAAACAATAACCATCAGGAGGGAATCCCTGAAGAGCATCCAATTCACTTCAAGTGATGACTTGATGCAATGTTTGAGTTGACATGTCAAAAAAAACTGTTTAAGGAGGGGATGTGATGGTTTGCAAAGAGAAGAGCCCTTGGTAGGTCCAACAACCTGGTGTTCGTTTTACAGACAGGGAATGTAAATGATGCTAGTAGGAGTGAAGACAACTGCAACCACTGGTGCAAAAAACAAGTGGAGAGAATTACTTTAATCCCAGTTCAGTGTCATTGTGAGCAGGAAGTAGACAAGTACCCTCGGAAGCATTAGATTGAAGAGCTGCAGAAGTGAAGGCAGCAGTTCCTACTGGTGAAATGGAACATTCCTATGGAAAGCAACAGAGGAAAAATAGCCTCTTTTTATTTGCAAAGAGCTGTGTGACATCACACACAGACCGTTCTTTCAGGGCTCACGACCACTCATTCAGGTTTCATGGAGAAGTTGGTTAAATGCCTGTATGGTGGTGTTCATCTCTTCCCTGACTTCATATAGGAGGGGATGGCACCTCGAGCTGTCAGGCCTTCGAAGCGTTTGTAGGTGTAGTTTATGAAGACCCAGTCCTTGTTCTTCAGATCAGCCTCAGCCTGATTGGACACCTGAGTGGCTGGAGTAGCAGAACAAGAAGAAAGGTTTAAACAGTTTGAGATTTCACAACAAAACGTGAAACATTTTAGACAGAAAGAGGCTTTAGGTACCTGTAGGTGTGAGGATATCTGAATCAGGGAATTCATCAAAGTTTGAGGTGTCGTCAATGCTTCTGATATTTATGGGAATGGCAGCGGGCCTCTCTCTGGGAAACATCAGTGAAGTTAGAACAAATATCTTGACAAGACAAAGTCAAAGTTTGCATTGGAAAACAGAATTAGCAAACTGTCTGAGATGGCTAACGTGTAACACTTCTTTCAGGCAAGAACTCCTTTCTTTTAATCTGACAGCATGTAAACACGGTGGCTGTGTGTCTGAATGGGCAATTTGTTACTTTTATGTGATGAGGCCTTTCCCCAACACAGCAGCACCAACACTGGTCCATAAACACTACTGATAGCACGAAAGCCTCATGTTGTATTTCGGTAAAAACTCATCGCAAAGCTGTATTTTATAGACACTTCAATTTGTCACAGATGTGAAACTGTAGCGCAGAGCCTGCGACAGGCCAGATTAACAAACTCACTACTAATGTTAAAACAAACATTGTAGTTATTAAACAGGAGCTTACAATTAGTTTGTTGCCTTTGACAGATTGTAGAATTCTGAGATTATTCAGACAGCAGAGGCTTTAAGCATTCATGGTACAATATTGTACCATGTCCCTGTACTTCATTAATTTCCTTTGGAGAGGGGATCGATCAGGATCTCATTCACCAACAGTGTGTACGCACAAATCCTTGCTTAAAACGTTTGTACAAACATTTTATGCACAAATCCGTGATTCAGTATTTTCTCATCTGAATGAGTGATGACAAATGATGAAGACCAGATCTTTAAACGGACTACTACTACCATTATTTTGGTCTAGCTTACTTTTTCATTAAAGATAATCTATTCCCTTTCACTGGTAGGTTTTACCAATACAAAAAACAAACAAAAAAAGAGGAAACAAAAAGTTTGACATTTGACACAGTAGTGATTCACAGATCAGTATTTTTTTTTTTAAACATCCTTCGTGGATGCCATTACTTAAACTTTAATTTCCTGGCGATATGTCGTTTTTTCATTAGCTGCAGTGACTTTCCCATCTTGGGTTGACAGATAAGGTTCTCCAGTCTTCCTTCTTTTTCGTGTGGTCTATGTTCAAATAGTTTTCTTCCGTAAGGCTACTCTCTCTCTACTCACTCTTTGATGTCAAACCTTTACATTTTTCCTTCTTTTTTTTTTAAATAACGTTTTTGGGGGTTTTTTTTTTCAGATAAATAAAAGATAAAGACAGACAACATTAAGACAATTTCAAATTAAACAGGAACAAACAAACAGAAGTAGTACAGTGAAGGGGATAAGGTGGGTTGTATGTACCAATCATGGTGGGCAGTCCAAGTACATGCTGGGTACGATAAAAGCAATCAGCTCTGGATGTAACATAAGAATGGAGATCATGTTTTTAGAATTAGGTCAAGTTGTTCTTTAAATTTGAAGTCAATTTTTCTAAATTTGCATGATCTGTTAGCAAACTGAGCCACTGATTTGATCATTTTTTTCTGTCTTTCCAGTTAAGTAAAATTGTTTTTTTGGCAATGGTTAAAGCTATTAAGATAAAAGTTTGGAGGTATTTGGGTATGGTCAATGAGAATAAGTTGCCCAGAAGTAAAGCAGAGGGGCATTGTGGGATGCCAAGGCTGAGGATCCTGGACAGCTCTGCCAGAACCCCCAACCAGAATTGTTCTACTGGAGTACAAAGCCAGAGTGCATAAAAATAATTATCTATTTTGGCAGGACAGAGTGAACAAGTATTGGTGTTACTAAAACCCATTATGTGAATTTTATGAGTGGTGATGTATATTCTGTGCAATACTTTAAACTGAATTTGCTGAATTTTTGTGTTTGCATGACATCTGAAAAGATATTAATGCATACAGATTGCCAATTGATGTCCAACTGCTCACTATTCAGGTCTGATGTCCATTAATTTGTGGGAAACATTATTGTACTGTCATGATGTGAAAGCAGCTTATATATTTGTGAGAGAATTCTTTTGTGGGCGAAAAGAACATAATTTTTGTAATAAAGGATGCGGAGTGTTGTTAAAACTACGGTTATCAATTTTGTCCTTTAGAGTTTCTTTCAACTACATAAATTGGTAGTGATAGTGGTAAGGTATATTGTACAAGTGTTGAAATTTGGTCAAATGCCATAAGAGAGCTGCCACTAAATAAGTGTCCCAGACTGGCTAAGTTAATGGGTTTCTTGTCAGTTTTGAACACTGGATTATGTCAGAGAGGGGTGAGAGGGGTGAGAGGGGTGAGAGGGGAGGGACAAACTTCAAAGTTGAGGAGTTTGTTTCCTGTCCACCAGGCAGAAGACAGTGGTATTTATTGTGTTTGATTTGAAACAGTGATGACCCGTAATTGATCTGTCAATGAAACCAACGTGTTTAATTGGAAGTTCCTTACATATAGTCTCTTCAATGTCAAGCCAGGCAGAGTTTGGGTTGTTGGTCCAGTGTTGGATATACTGAAGTTGGTGGGAGAGAAAATAGTTGTAGAAATTTGGAACGTCTAAACCACCATATTTTTTTTAGGTTTTTGAGGCATGGTCAGTTTAATCCTGTGTTTTGTATCCTTCCAATAGAATTTGCTTACTGCAGAGTTGAGAGGAGAACCAGCCTGGAGGTAGAGTAACGAGGGTCAGGTGCACAAGTGGTTCAAGACCAACAAGCTGGAGTCAGACACTCTGATTATTCCTCGTTGAGCAGGGTGTACCAAACAGCGTAATCAGCTGATGTCCGCAAGATGCAATCAGCGCCATTTTATGCAATAAAATAGTCTCTTTTCCCAGGCACACCCAAACAGTTCACAACACAACAGTTTACTACATGCCCATCACACCACAAACATAACTAGGTTTCTTACTGAAGCACGACTGGGAATCCTGACATCCATCAGCATGTCCGCAAAAAAAAGAAAAACTCCACGTTACATCTCCTTCACTTACATTTGGGCTTTGCTTTTCCTCACTTCTGGTATGAAGTAATCCACTTAGTGAGATAATGTGAGATAAGAATTTCTAAAAACAAAACAAGGAAATAAGGTCTCAAAAACTGTGGCATCTCTTCCTCTGAGCATCCAGGTTTTTTTCTTTTTGTCTTCCGTCACACACATCAGTCTATTTTTCCTGCGGACATGCTGATGGGATGTCAGGATTCCAGATTGTGCTTCGGTAAGAAACTTAGTTATGTTTGTGGTGTGATGTGCATGTAGTAAACTGTTGTGTTGTGAACTGTTTGGATGTGCATCTTGCAGACATCACCTGATTGGGCCACTTGGTACATCCGACCAAACGAGGAGAAAAAAAAAGAAAAGAAAAAAAAAAAAAA
>VUQS01045882.1:11072-23755 GCA_015108495.1 Heterochromis multidens
AAAAAAAAAAGACAAACAGTGTCAGATCCAACCTGTCAGTCTGGTGAACCACTGGTACACCTGACTCAAGCAGACTCTGCCCCACACTGTCCTTTATTTATAAAATGCTCTACAAACACTAACATTACAGCTAACAGGTGGATTTCCTGTTTCTGTGCAGCTAGCAAGCAATGAAAAACCACTTACTGCTGAAGACAAAGAGTGAAAGTGGACAGTATATCCTTGGTTTTTTAACATAAAACTCATTGTTGCAGTCAGGGGCAGTACAAAAGTGACCCGCTTAGACTGCTTTTTAGTTTTAGTGTCCTTGTTTTCCACTGAGTTATCGGTTCTATCACTAGTTAGCTAACATAAACTAATTTAAGTCTATTGGCAGCAACCAACCAACCAACCAACCAACCAACCAACCCACCGACATCAACTTTTGTACTGGCACAAGATGGCGCTAAACATGCTCTCAAAGCTTTAAACATTTATTTCTTAAATCCAGCTTTACAGACAGAGTTAAATGTATGACACGTTTTGAGAGTAGGGCTCCAATAAATAAAAACATAAAATAAATTAGCCTTTATACATGTAGTGTTTTATGTCCACTTTAAGTTAGACTTATTTTCTTCTTTTATAAATACAGTGGCAGAGGACCATCTGCTGGCCATTGACCAGGTAAACTGGAACAGTTAGCGATCAAAGGCATTTCACTTATACACACTGTAATCAAAAATTTAAATGACGTTTTAGGGGCTTTTTGCCTTCAATACATAATGACAGAGTGTGTAGTAACTGTGCCGACCTGATATGATCGTAGTCTACACCCTCGAAGAAAGGATTGGACTTGATCTCCTCCACGCCTGAAGCACCAATCCTGTGCTCCTCCTCACAGCAGAACCTGTACACCACATGATCAGTTCGTACAACTTGATCCAAACATTTCAGGTGTTAGGAGCCATTAGAAAGTTGTAATTTTTAAAACAAAGTGCCTATTGTCAGTATAAAAACAAGAATGACAATAGCATCAAATCCTATGACATAAGACAGGAGATGAAGGAAAGCAGAGGTGTGTGCCTGCCTGAGAATTAGGTCTTTGGCCTTCTCTGATATAGGCACTTCTGGAGGAAAGACAAGTGTCTCTCTCCAGTTCATCACTTTTCTGTACGTCTCTTGTGGCGTCTCTGAGCAAAATGGAGGATAACCTTCATAGAACAAAAAGAGCAGCAGTTAGATAACACATGCCCCAGTCTTACAGCCCTGAAGGTGAATAAGGTTAATTTCCATCATGACTCTGAAATATTACCTATCAGCATCTCATACATGATCACACCCAGGCTCCACCAATCACACAGCTTGTTGTATCCATTTTGCATAAAGACCTCTGGAGCAATGTAGTCTGGTGTTCCTACTGTGGAGAAGGCCTGATGGATAAAGGAAGAGAAGGGGGATACTAAATATGATCAAGGGACAGAAAAAGTTGCCACCTTTTTTAAATGATAAGGTTTCAAAAGACAACCAGTAAGCTTCACAAAGGCATTGATTTGTAGTCTAAAACTGGATTTAAGTCAGGATTGATCTAATCAAAAGACAAGAAAATGAAATCATAATTCTAGCCAGACATTTCATGCTTTGTTTGTGCCATACATTTACATTTTTTATTAAAAATTAATTCAGGTCTGACAGCTTTTTTTTAGCTTTATGTGTTGGGGCACCACATGTAGGATTTTGTTGAAGTGTAATACTGACCCTTCATCCTTTAAATGTGCTGTCTTGATATGTCTCAAATATAATCTCCACAATTAAGGGTGAAAAGCCAGCTTTTGCACCATATAGGGCTGCGCAAAATTACCAAGATCTCATATCCTGATAACAATATTTATAGCACAATATTATACATTTTCTCTAAATACAATGAATATTTTATATAATGACCACATATGGAAAGGACTATTTCTTTTTTACATTTTAAATTAAATACTCAAAAAAAATGAATGGTATTCATTCATGTCAACTTCTGAAAAATATTAACTTATAAAACACAAAACACCCAACATAAAACATAGCTCATATAAAATACCAAATTAAACATTGCACTTTTAAGTCTAAACTGTAGGAGTAATTTTAATGTTTGACTGTAGGGTTTATTTTGAGACCCTGACTGTTGTTTTGTGCTTTTTGGCAATTGTAAACTGTCCCCATAGTGTCTCTCATGGTTCTTGTGTAAGAGGTAGAAGAGGTTTGTGGTTTTTGAGCCTGTTGTGGGGACCAGTATGTGGCATAATCAGAAAAGGACAGTTTTCTGCTCCATATCAGACTTTTTGTGACGAAGCAATGTCCATGCTACATACATAAGCTACATGCTTATTTAGGAGTGATTTGTTTTGTTTAAGAACAATTTGCCTTGGCTGGTCCTTCTCATGTTCTGACCCACTTGGTTCTGTCTCACCTTCGTTTGCCATGCTATACTCATGTTTCTGCCTACATCTATGTGGACATTTTTATTCTGACATCCAATAGGTTGTCCATACTATAAAGTCCTAGTGCCATGTGACTGATATGCCGTTAAAGTGTAATGGCATCTGTGTTCAGACTTACCAGCTGCCTCCTGTTCCTCTTCCAGGTCTCTGCTTTCCTCTTGGAGTTCATGTTCTGGAACGCTGTGTAGGCAAGACAACTCAGCATTAAAAGCTAACTCTACCAATACCTACAGACAGTGAGGCTTTAATCAGTTATCGAATACATAAAATTTCTGCCTTATCAAATCATTAAAAGTGATTGCAACTCTTCTTTGAAGTCAAGCCTGCTGTTTCTAGATGATGTTTGGAATTACAGTACTGTGCAGAAAAAAAACAAAAAACAGAAAAAGATTGCCAACAATCTCAAATTTACTGCCAATGCAGTAAAACTATCCTTAAATAGACAAACACACAATGGAATACAGTCAGTCATGGACTGGCCTCCCCAGAGCCCAGACCTCAACATTATTGAAGCAGTGTGGGATCATCTTGAAAGAATGTAACAATAGGCAGCCATCATCCAAAGAAGAGCTTTAGAATCTCCTTTAAGAACCCCAGAGAACTATTCCTGAAGACTACTTAAAGAAATTATAGGAAAGCTTGCCTAAGAGATTTCAGGCTGTTTTGAAGAATAAAACTGGTCATAGCAAATACTGACTTCCAAGCTTGCTAGAATTGTACAAACTCTGTTTCTGCCTTATATACTGTATTTATATTGTATTTACCTGTGTGTTTGCACGTTTCAATAAATTGCTGCATGTATTTCCCATTTTCCTAGCAAAATATTTTAAATATGAGGGGCTTTTGCACAGTACTGTAGGTCACAACATTGCATGACATTATGCCAAATATGTGTGGGTGAAATGTGACTGCCAACATTCAGACTTTTGTAGAAAATGAGGCAGAAATGTATCAAGATCCAACTAGAATCAGGATTTCTAGCAAGCCTAGAAAGTTTCCTGTCACTGCACTTATGGAAAATTGAGCAGGGGGACTGATTCAGCTCAGACTGACCATGGTCAAATTCCTTAGCTGTGACTGGTGTTTTTAATGAAACAAGTCAAATGCAAGCAAATGTGAGTGGCTGGTGCTGCATGCAAGCTATATTTGAATTAAATGGACTTTGCTGACTTTGCTTACTGAGGTCACTGGGCAGGCTGTGGTTCAGGTTCTTGTAGAACTCAGTACGGTGAGCCCTCTTTAGGCCTGTGCACAGACCAAAGTCAGATAGCTTCACATGACCCTGAAACACAAAACACACCATTAGAGATACCAAAACTGCAGCACACCTCGATCTTTACAAAATATGAGCCCATACTAAGGGTGAATTCAGGTCAGCAAACCACAGGCATGCTCCCCACTTTGACAAAAGGTAAATTCCTGTTAAACAGATAAGACATAAACCTGCATGATGGAACAGCTTTATACAAAGGTAGAAGTAGGAGCATGTCAAAAATGACCAGAACTTCAGCTGATCATCTAGTGGAATCATTTCACTTTTGAATACTTCTTTCACGATATGGAGCACAGAGGCAGCTCCAATTTGATTATGGTTACATGTTCCAATCATTTAAAATGCAAATCAAGTAACAGTGCTCGAGTTCAACAGCCAAAGCTATAAACCAGTCTATAACGACTTGCACAGAAATAATATGCAAGTCTAATAAAAATGAGAGCTCCGACGCACCCTGGAGTCCAGCAGCAGGTTGTCTGGTTTGATGTCTCTGTGGATGAAGCCCAACTGGTGAATGGAGTCAATGGCCAGAACAGTCTCTGCTATGTAGAACTGAGTAGCTTCTTCTGACAGAGTATCCTTCTTCATCAGCAGGGTCATCATGTCCCCTGTACCACAACAGCAGAAAAATAGTCACTATATAGGATGGGATGGATGAAAGCCATTTCTAAAAGTCCCAGGTTTATGTGCTGTTGGTGCATTTTGGAGAATTTTTAGTGGAATTATCTGACAAATAATATGGCTTCCAGTCCATTTAACTGTATTGACAGCTGCCTTGAGTAAAATTATAGTATTTTATTAGTCTTTTATTTTACTAATTAGCATCTCTGTCTGTGCGATACACCCAAGCAGCTCAAAAATTAGAGACACTACCCACTTGTTAGTGAAGTCCTGTTGTGAAGCCTCAAGCTGACTTTTTTCCCCCCCCATTATCGTTTTTGTATTTTACAGAGTTTGAAATCATGTGTGGTGTAATCACAACTGACTGGTTTGCCAGAGCTGAAGAGGGGAGAAGTGAGAGACTGAGAAAGCAACAACACCTAGAAGCATTACAGATAATCCCAATAAAGTTTCTGATGCTCCAGAAATCCAGAAAAAAATCTCTCCACTTAAAGTAAGCATTTGAGTGTAGTTACAAACGCACTAAATCAATAGTGCTTTGTGTATTAGTCTTTCTGCCAGCAGGGGAGACAACAGTACAGCAGCACAGGTTTAATTCACCATTTTATTTTTTTGTTACTTCAGTTACACTGGAAACTTCTTTGCTTTCATAGCACATGGAACTTTATAGTTAGTTTTCAGACAGAGCATTCAAGACAGTAGTTCGATGGCTTGTGGTCCTGGCAATATTACATTTCGAGATACAGTAAGATTTTTGTTAGGTTAGGTCATACCTCCAGGCAGAAACTCCATGATGAGGTAGAGGTTCAGCTTATCCTGGAAACTGTAGAACATTTTGACCACCCACAAGCTATCTGCCTCTACCAGAATGTCTCGTTCAGCACGGATATGACCAACCTATAGATGGACAGAAAGACGGGGTTTCACACAGATGTCAAAGGGCAGCCATTCAGGATGTGTATATTGCTGGCTCACCTGTTCTTTCTCCAGCATGTCAGCTTTGCGGAGGATCTTCATAGCATAAACATGACCAGTGTCTTTCTTCTGCACTAAGCGTACCTGTAGGTATAAACCAACAGTGCTCATCAAAAACCTGACAGAGGCTCCATCAGTGGATGGGTGTGGTTGGGAGCTTTCACTCAAATGAATTAAAAAATAAATCAGAAAATCTGAAGATCTTCTAGGACCCCTGTGCAGTTATAGAAGTTAGCCTCTCTTCATTTTCTTGACTTGCTGCAGTCCGCTCCACTCCAGGGACTGCCCGTTTGCCTGCAGTGAGCTCTGCTGTCAGATGGATGCTAAAATATCTCAAAAAGCAACACATCATGCCACAATCTAAAGAAACAAAGTCATTGACATCTATCAGTCTGGAATGGGTTGCAAAGCCAACCTAAGGCTTTGGGACTCCAGTGAACCACAGTGAGAGCCATTATCCACACATGGAGAAAACTAGAAACAGTGCTGAACCTTCCCAGGAGCAGCCGGCCTACCAAAATTACTCCAAGAGCGCATCGACGACTCATCCAGGAGGTCACAAAAGAACCCAGAACAACATCTAAAGAACTGCAGGCCTCACTTGTCTCAGTTAAGGTCAGAGTTCATGATTCAACAATAAGAAAGAGACTGGGCAAAAACAGCATCCATAGGAGAGTTCCAAAGAGAAAACCACTGCTGACCAAAAAAACAACACAAAGGCTCGTCTCACATTTAACAAAAACACATCTTGATGATCCCCAAGACGTTTGGGAAAATATTCTGTGGACTGAATATTCTGAAAAGCTGAACTTTTTGGAAGGTTTGAGTCCCGTTACATCTGGTATCAAACTAACAGCATTTCATAAAAAGATCATCATAGCAACAGTCAAACATGGTGGTGGTAGTGTGATGGTCTGTTCCCACATCTGGACCCTATCTATGCTACTAGGATGCAGGAGAAGACAGACAGCATCAGCAAGGCAGTATATCCCCAGGTATTCTCTGTTTGAACTGCTGCCATCCATCAAACGGTTCAGAAGAATAAAAACAAGTAGTAACAGACTGATGAACAGTTTACCCTGGAGTGGTGGCTTCCACCACCCTACACACTTGAATATAAAGATGGCACAGAAATACTCAGACACTTCAATACAAACACAATCACGAGGACACTTTAATTGGCTAACAGCACTTTAAACTAAAAATGCTGCTGGTTTTCTCCTCTGTTAGTGCTGCTAAGTTTATTTTTATCTTTACTTCCCTATTTTTATTCATTCTAATTATTATTTGTATTTTTTTTAAAAAGCCAAACTGAATTTCATTGTTCTATGTATACTGTCAATAAAGATCATTATATTCTAGGCCCAGATTACTTTTTAACAAAAAAATATTTGCTGATATGTAAAACCTTAGACTTTATTTTTCACATGACTGCATATTGTTCTCTGTATTGACAAGTAAATACAATTTGGACCACACCGGAGCTCAGTCGACTTTAAATAGTTTGAACATAATATATTGACATTAGAGGAGTTCTAATCTTAGCGTTAATAAACATTAAATAGGCTTACCATCATATTCATTACATATCACCTCCTGAAAAGTAATAGCAGAAATTACTGTTAAATTAAACATTAAAATTACTGTGTAATATCACTTTTAACTTTAAATATATATGGATTACTTTTTTTTAAAGTGGGTTACTTACAATTTCATGTGATGTCACCTGGGCCGCGACACAGAAGAGAAAAATCAGCGTGGCTTCCCACATGATTAAACACCTTTCTGCGTTAAAAGTTAAAACAGAAATGAACGAACAGAAAAACGAGAGATACGTAATTAAAATTCAGCGGATCTTCTGCACTGACTGCTGGTTAAGTGCCTAAACTGCTTACCGACATCGATCGACTTAAAAACGACGCGAAGCCCCGCCCACTACGCCGTCTGGGCTCCAGTGCATGTTGAGGTAGGTCCGCTTTATTCTGCTGCTTAAGTCAGTTCATATAGTCTTTCTCTCTGTGTGTTATTAAACTACTCCACCACCAGCTCAGCTTAAATTAAGTGTCGCATGTATGAAGTTATATTGAGTATTTTTGCGTGTCCTTTTCTGCTTCATAAGGTCCAGAAGAAGACTGAGCTTTGGACCACTCGTTAGCTGTCAATACGTAAATCTAAACAAACGTAGAGGTTATAAGCAGCGCTGCTACGACCATCGTCACTTCTCTAAATATTTTAAATAGAGTTCAAAAGGTATTTCGGAACTTTAAAAATAAAACATTTAAAAATTAGTTATATTCAAGCAGAAATGTATCAACTAATGTAACTGGACTTATGGACCTGGACACTGACAAGTAAGCGGTTACGAAACTTTTCATCCCTAAGTTTCAATCAGATAGACATAAAAGTCGAGTTTGAACGTTAGTAAAGGCTTGGAGACTTCTAGGCAGCAATTACTTACTTTATTAGTCAATACTTGCTGACATTTGCGCTTCTTGGCTGATTTCAGTTTAACTCTTGAGTAAGTGGTTTGCTGATATGACGGCCGTGACCTAGATATCACTGTCTGCCTCGGTCCGATTGAGAAAACTGCACATTTTTCTCTCAAGTAACAACACGGAACAGCCCTCAAACACCACATTCACAAAAAGCACACGGTTTATTTACAGCCTCGTGAACCAAAATCCGGAGCAAACAGCCACAAACACGAGATGTTCTTTTCTTGTGCACAAAAACAGGTTTTGGTCTTTTATTGACTTTTAATCAGGCTGAATCACAAAGCCAGACTGCGTGAGATCCTAATGTCTGAGAAACAAGTCTTATGTGACAAAAAAAAAAATTAGATTGCAACTTTCACATGTTGCACTTGATGAATCAAAGAAACAAACTTTAAACTAACCTTTAACAAAGAACTGAGTGCCTAGTTGTTCCTAGTTATTTATTTATCCGCTGCCAGTTTCACAACTATGAGCTGAGACCTTCAAAGGGAAAAGTAGTGGCACAAGTCATATTAGATATTCAAGACACATACATGGATAAACTTTGCACAAAAAATAAGGACATGTGTGTTTAGTTTATTTCTTTGTTGTAACAATGCTTCTTGGCAATAAATCTTATACTGCTGGAAAGCCTGTTTATTGTGCTTAAATGGTGCCACATTTGTAAGGAAAATGCATTTGTGGGTTGCTGTTCATGCCAGATGTAACTTACTTTCTTGGAGTTGCCCTATCGAGATCAGTCAAACGTGGCATGCTCAGAGCAGACACCAACTGACTGCTGTAGCAGGGTCTGTGTTCACAGGTGCTGCTAATCAAATGCCAGTCAGGTAACTGATTGTCAGCACCTGGAGTACTAGAAGCTCAAAACAAGAGTCAATAGCAGAATAAGCTGTTTGGCATTGGCAGAGAAGATTTGGCAAGTTTTTCATGGGCGCAGCCCACAAACTCAACTCTGCTGCTCAACCCACAAATGCATTTTCCTTAGGGAAATAAACAGGCTTTCCAACTGTACAAGCTTGCCCCTTCTGATTTGTCTTCAAATGTGTGTTGTGATTTCCAGTGAATAAGGAAAACAAGATGTTGTTTTTGGCCACACTGGGCCAAACTGGAGCCCGAAGAGCTGTGACTGGGAGACAGGGAAGATTTGTGAGGGACAGCAGGTGCTTCTTTACCAGTTTGCCTGAATGCCACTTTGTCCCCAAGACTAGAAAGATGGGCCCTTTCTCTTCCTGCTCATCCTTCTTCAACCATTACAGATGCTTCACTGTCTCATCTTCTCAATGGAACTCTGCATCATCACCTACAGCCAATCAGAAAACACCATCCTACAGCTATGTCATTATTGGGGCAGGGTCCGCTGGTTGCGTCCTTGCTAACCGCCTGACAGAAGATGCCCAGGAGTCTGTGCTGCTGCTTGAGGCTGGGCCTAAGGACAGGTGGCTAGGCAGCTTACGGCTCTCATGGAAAATCCACATGCCAGCTGCGCTGACCTACAACCTCTGCGATGACAAGTACATTGATTGATCTGCTTTGTTATTCACTAGACTTTAAATATTTTAGTAAAGATTTATAAAAACAGATTCATTTGTCTTAGCGCATGTCATTTAGTATTACACACTAAACAGTTTCCAAATTACCTCAATGTGTAGGTAGCAGACACATATTAGTTTTTACTCGGTTTAACCTTTAACCTACACTTCAGTTCTTGAAATTAAAACAATGAAATGGTATTATGATATTACTGAGTTTTTACAAATGCAAAAACAGTCCTAACATAATGGCCCAGTATTCTGATACCACTCCCAGTATAATAGCATTTTATAAACTGTTATAAACCTAATAGTCTGACTTTTGGCTATTTCTTTTCATTTTTACTTAGGTATAACTGGTACTATCACACTTTACCCCAAACCAACATGGACAACCGGGTGTTGTACTGGCCAAGGGGCCGTGTCTGGGGAGGGTCCTCTTCACTCAATGCGATGGTGTACATCCGTGGGCATGCTGAAGATTATAACCGCTGGCAAAGAGAAGGTGCAGATGGCTGGGATTATGAGCGTTGTCTGCCTTACTTCAGGAAAGCTCAGTGTCATGAGCTGGGAGAAGACAGGTACCTAAAACAAATATATGCTGGGTATTTTTAGTGATGCTTTTGCAGTATCTTTTTACTTATGATCACAGCATTTTAATTTGTGTGGCACCTGTCCCATTGACCCAGGCTTTAAAATATTAAATAGGTAACCGGACAGTTGTCCTTGTATGCAAATGTGCAGCACTGCAGTGATTATTTTGCAGAACCTGGGTACTTGAGCATCATGTGTACCCAGGCTGTGTGTCACTAAACTAAAAAAGTAAGAATGTGAGAAACCAGGAAGTGCATGAAGGTGAAAAAGACCGCAGCTCAGTTGACTTTTGTGGTTTGGGAACAAAAATTTGAGCAACTGAGACTTGCGATACATTTGATACCATATAAAATGTATCATTTGATAAATAGAAAACAATTAAATAAATGTCAACAAACTTTGAATGAAATTGATGAGACTACCTATGAGAAATTCTTCAGAAACTCTCCAGAACAACCACAGTGAATCATCCCAGCAATGATTATGATTGAGGAAATGTAACAAAAACGAAGACATTACCCCAGTATTTTCAGGATAACGTTGTAGAGGGTGCACATTGCCAGATTCACATTAAGAACTCAATGATGAGGATACAGTAAAACTGAAATGGAAAGGAACTGTAAAGGAAGTAGTATAATCACTGAGTTTGATAATATGCTACAGCAGTAAGAAAATATTTTGGAGAGTAAAATTTAGTCTGCCAACTGTTGAAACATAGAAGAAGACTTAATTTGAAGTGTACCTATTATGGAAAACAAAACAAAACCTTCTCAGTTATCTGACTACATATATACAATAGTCTATGGAAAGATAGCACTGCAGCTAAGATACATATTAAAATTCCTTGCATGCCTCAACTACATGACTTTCTCTGGAAAAAAAAAAAAAAGGAAACCGCTGTCATTTTTTTAAAATGTTATGCTTGTGTTTCTTCTTTGTATTGTAGATACCGAGGCAGCAGTGGACCTCTTAAAGTGTCCAGAGGGAAAACCAACCATCCCCTTCATAAGGCTTTTATTGAGGCAGGGCAGCAGGCAGGATATCCATTCACTGATGACATGAATGGATACCAACAGGAAGGCGTGGGCTGGATGGACATGACCATTTATAAAGGTTCAAGGAACTCTATGCTATAGAATTTATACATAATTATTAAGAACACTAATGCGCTATAAATGTAGTAGTTACAGATATGGATGTTGTAGTAGTTACCCAAGTGTGTATTTTTGAACCAGTCACTGTGTGTTCATAGAACTACATCTCAAACTTTTTTCAAAACTACTCAACCAACTCAAAATAAATCTGAAACGTAGGCACTTTAATGAAGTATCTACTATTATACTTCACATCGAATGAGTACTGAGGCCTCAGAACAAAAAGTATGTTACTGTTCAAATACGTGGTATGAGCTCTATTTACTTCTTGAATCAAATCTTTAAATATTGTCTAAATGTCACTGCCTAAATCTGTCCAGGGAAGAGGTGGAGCACCGCCAGCGCTTACCTGAGACCAGCCCTGGGTCGACCCAATCTGAAGACCGAGGTGCGCTGCCTGTCCACCAAGATCCTGTTTGATGGCAACCGTGCTGTGGGGGTGGAATACTTTCAGAACGGACAAAAGAAAAAGGTAAGGATGACAGATGTTAGAAGATGAAAAAATGGAATAGAGGGAGTTAACACATGTTAATGAAAGTCAAATTAATGAAAACATTAATTTGATCTTTTTTAATAGTGTTTGTAATTTGTTCTGTTTTCCTTAATATAAGGATTTATTCACTTTAAAAATATACACTCATGTCTGGCTGAATTTGGCCTTTTACAGCAATTTTTCTGTTCTCCATTCAGGTGTTTGCAGAAAAAGAAGTGATACTCAGCGGAGGAGCCATCAATTCCCCTCAGCTTCTTATGCTCTCTGGGATTGGAAATGCAGACAACTTGAAACAGCTTGGCATCCCTGTGATTCAGCACTTACCAGGTGTGTTGTGTATGTGGAGTAATGCTTGTAGGTGTTTGTCTGCTTTTAACTTAAAGCACTACAAAAATGAAAGTTTTCCAACTGATGCTTGGGTGATTTCTATTCACCTTTTCAGTGATTCCTATCAGACCAGGTTTGGAAAGCGTAATGTTATGATGTCAGATATTAATACCACTCTTTGCCTTCCTTGTTTCTCAGGTGTCGGTAATAACTTGCAGGATCACTTGGAGGTGTATGTTCAACAGCAGTGTACTCAGCCTGTCACCCTGTATAAGGCCCAAAAACCTTTCCACATGGTCAAGATAGGCCTTGAGTGGTTCACTATGTTTACTGGTAAGCAAGTATTAGAAGTGCGCCGACTTCTCCCTGATTCTTTTATTTGGCACAGAGTTTACACGGAGACAAAAACCCATTTTACCACTTTATTTACCTTAAAGATGCATCTGAGATCGGAATTCCCATTCCCTTTCTGAGTGCCCGGAAACCGATCTAACTACTTCCTGTTACATCACATCCTTTTAAACTCCGGTTAGCTCCTCCTTTCACAATAAAAGCAACCTGATACTTCTGTCTCTCAGGAGGAGGTAGCTAAGCACACACAATAACAGTCCTTTTCTCAATTATAAAAACCCCCTTTTATGCTGTTATAAAACAAATCTAATTAAGATTGGATTGATATAAAATAGTACAAATGTAAGAACACAAATTCACACATATAACACATTGTATATCTCAACAATCCCCCTTTCGATCTCGC